>JAQGAE010000868.1:0-28691 GCA_034696685.1 Julus scandinavius | reverse complement strand
GCAACAAGTTAAATGCACTTCAGAACTTTACTGTGCATATATTTTGTGGGAATAAACTCAATATTTGCATATGATGTCTGGTGACTTAATTACAATGCAAATTGACCGTGTCCGGATAAATATGCAATGCACTGTATAGTACATTATGCCTTAATTGGTGTCGACAGCGCCATCTGTGGATTACCATCGAACAGATACAAACTAGTTGATAACAATGTATATTCATCAAATTTGAAGAGAGAAAAAATGACTGAAGGGATGATAATAATAAACGTTCAAGACTGTCTAAAATGTTTTAGAAATGTCAAACGGTGTATACCCAGAAGACTGCACCTGATCATGTCAAGTCTGTATAACATTGTGAAGATTTGCCATTTTTGGTTTCGAACATACCTTATTTCAAAGTCTGAAATAGAGATTGACAGCATCGGAACATCAGATTTTGCGTTGGCATTTTCAACTGTGAAAATATCTGAGGAATTGCAAAGGCAAAATATGTTTTACTGAAAAAGAACGGAATTTATAAGAACGACGATTGCGGAAATTCCATGCTAAGGGCTCATGTATGCCACCAGGGGGTTCTAAACGGGACCATGCGAGACTTGTTTATTTTCCTCGATGAAGCTAAAATACTTGGGCGCACTAGTACCATTTGAGACTTTTGTTTATGTATATGGTGATTAGGGAAGCTTTTCCACTTTCATTGTCTATCTTCTTGCCCCAAATAGTCCATATTTTAAACAAAAGGGTTAATGGAGCGACTGACCTCCCTCAGACCCAGATTCATCGTACTGTAAACAAGGTCTCGATTTCATCATAACCTTTTGAATTAGGACTATTTGAAATGTTCGCTCTTCTCATTAATATTCGCGTTAGAAACGAACCAGAACATCAGAGTAATGTCAGCCTTGGCCGCCAGTGTGCAAAAATGCAAACTGATGATGCATCGATTTTAAGTGACCAATGGCATAGTTGCTCCTCATTAAAAGTAAATATGCAATAGTTGTTCTTAATGTTTTTTATTCCCAACCTAACATATAAAAAACGATAATATATTGGGGTTGATTTTTAAATTTTAGTTTTCATACATAACACGTCATTCATACACAATATGCACACAAAACAAAAACAGGGTTTCGGAAAATTCAAACGTAAGCGAGCTATAATATTCATACTGCACTGATAAAATTGAAAGTAATATGCAGGATTTCGGTTATATTTTAAAATGTTTCATTTGTAAAAGAAGAGCATTAAAATATATTTTTTGTAACTGTTCATGTTACCATTAACATGTCATGGAGCAACCGTTCATTTGATATAATCCTATCTTGTTTACTATATAATCGATGGATGATTATAAATTTAGCTTTTTCAGTTGGCATTA
This sequence comes from Julus scandinavius, assembly GCA_034696685.1. Classification (NCBI taxonomy): domain Eukaryota; kingdom Metazoa; phylum Arthropoda; class Diplopoda; order Julida; family Julidae; genus Julus; species Julus scandinavius. Next base: position 27,307 of record JAQGAE010000868.1, on the reverse strand, counting down.
ATGTTAACAGTTCAGCTGCCAGAATTCTATTTTTCATTTCATATGGTTCAAAAACCGATGTAAATTTTACAAAATTGTAACGAACTTCGTTCAGTGCATAAAAAAGCCATATTCAGGCGGTGTCAGGACTATTAAATTTAACACGTTTTCAAAGTGTTTTTGGTGGTGGTAGATATTTTAAGTACAATTCATCCTAGTGAGACACACCGTTACAGTCGTAAAAAACACATTTATTTTCAGTTTATTCTGTTCTGATAGCGGGAAGATGGGGGAAGAAGTACACACATTTTCTAATTTCATTTTCGTGTATTATTATATAAATTATTTGTTTTATGGTGCCCTCTGTCATATTTCCCCCATTTGGGGGATACGGATGTAGGGAACCCGATGTTTATTTTGCTATAAAATTAATATTATTTTGTTGCTCGATTATGTTGTCCTATAAAATTGCTGGAGAAATATCTCTTTTCTGCTTTTCTATCAGTTTATTTTGATTTCCGCCACTAGGGGTGCACCTGTCCCGCATTTAGCTTTTCCACCCATGCATCCCCAACTCTCATTAAATATTAAGGATTATATTAGGGACGTATATGTGCTGTCCATTAAGAGAGAAATGAACTTGCCTTGACATTCTAAGTCCCCACTTCATCCCTGGATTCACCCCAAATCCCAGTGTTGGACTTAAATTAATCCTGATGTCTGTTACACAGATTTTCATAAGTTTGGACGGGATTGCCATGTGGTGTTATAAGATTATTACATACTGTATACATGTATATTTAGTGCACATTTTTATAAGTAAATTACTTATGCATAGGGATTAACCATCGTTTATAGCTTTTTAAGCAAATTGTCTGTGTTTAAATTTAATATGCGACAAGGCTATGTATAGATTAATAAGTTTTTCACCCAAAATGGAAATGGAATTTTTTAATAAAAAAAACACATGTTTTATGATGACAGTGCCATCTTAAAAGTACATGTACATATTTTAGAAAATGAGTTTATTAATTGATTAAAATTAATCCATTATGTAATTTATGAATATTAAACTACTGAACATTGTGCGAAGGATTAAGCCAATCAGTTATTTATAAGATCTAAATTGAGATTCATAGTTTTGAATAAAGATATAATTATCTAAAATTCAACCATCCAAATGTGAATTTGAAATAACAGAAGAACTTTAATGCAAAATTTGTATCCCTCACTTTTCCTTTTCAACTTGTGAGGTAAATTTCATACTATTTCAAGTATTTATGTTTCAAAACAAGTTCTGATTTCTGGCACATTTTCAGGTCATTCAGTACTAAAGCCCTTCATTGTTTGGTAGTCCTGGTGGGATCTCCCGGCGTGTCTGAACCTCTTTAATCCTTTGATCCCGCTCACCTTAACGCATATTTAATTGGAGATTCGGACGTCTGCGGATCCCCCGCCGAGGGGGATCTTGGCCATTGCAGAACATACAAGCGAGCTTAATCTCGCCTATATCCTGTTCCACTCGGCGAGTACAGAGAAACATATGACGGTCGTTATGGATCGATTGGTCGTAATTTGTCATCGTCGGTCGTCTGCCTCCCACCTTTCCACCACGCTCCTCTCCCGATATTAACACTTGGTTTGTCTCCTAATTCACTTTTCTCTCCCGGCCACCGCCATATTATGACACGTGGTCGCTTCATTTCCACGCGCCTTCGTCATTGCCAAATGGAGCGGACGTGCCGGTGCGCGAATAGCCCTATGCATATTTTGGCCCCACTGCCGGCATTCCCCCCACCCAATTCTTTGGGGCCATTCAAAAAGGTCGTCCCTGAAATTCCTTCAAAAATTGATCCAACTTCCGCACTTTTGTTCCCTGTTAGAAAGTTTTCTTCCCCTTCCCTCCCAAGTCCCCCCACTGTCCACATGAGTGTCAATTTTATCTCAGACCACCGTCCCCTCCCATCCCTCATAGATGTCCTTATTTTATTTATTTTTTTAATTAAAGTAGGGTATCCAACTAAGTTGTTGGAAAAAAAAATTGAAGCTTATTTCAAGGCTCGTACTATAAATTTCCAAACATCCCACTCGCTACTGATTCCACGATATTTTTTCCAAATTTGTAAGATTAATGAAAATTTTCTGATCTCGAAGGGAAATTCCAGCATAAAACTGGTATTTAACACAACTTTTAAGCACATTTCCCAAGGTTTTAAAAATTCTAGTATGTATACTTGGAACTGGGGACACATTGCTTCTGGAGTCCCTCCCATTTTTCACTGACTTTTCATGCTCAATTAAACAGAAAATTACCACTAAGACATCCATATCTCTCCTCCTGTACCACGTGGTGTCCACTCGCCAACACACACTACCCCATTTTGAAAAGGTCCTTGTTGAATGGCCCCTGTGCGAAATGCTAGCCAATTGCCGGAGGAAATTATTCCAGCCTCAATTACAATTTGCCCTGGTTTTTAATTGCGCCACCGCCGGCATTTTCACGGTCGTACCCTGCTGGGTGTTGACGTGCTGGGTTAATGACCAAAGTATCCACTCCCCTATACGAAATTTCATCGATAAAATGATGGTTAGTTATACTGTTTCCGCTAATGAGCGTAGATGGAGATGTTGAGGCTCACATCCCTGGTATTATCAATTTGTTTGGCGTGAACTTGCTCTCTTTTTCATAATCACATCATAGAATAAGTTTCAAGTGGTTAATAAAATTCTACAGAACATTGAGTGATTAATTTAGCATTTGTCAATTTTGGGAAACATTGGAAATGCGAAAGTTGATTTATTGCAAGACAATTTTTTGAGCTTCTACATACATTATGTCAAATACCATTTTGTTGTATGATCTGCACCATAGATGGCGCTATTTTTGTCTAGTTGAAGGATATTGTATCTAGCGTAAGGATAGTCAAGAAAGTACCGGAATTCACTGTAGTACAGCTTTACGTATTTCCTGCTTGAGAACAGATGTACCAGCCTAGAGCTACTCGTGCTTTTTTTTCTCCTAGCATATGGGAGAATAAATCAGACAACGGGGGAAAGATAAAGGATCTATTAGAGAATAGCCTCATAAATATCGTCATATTTTACCAACGCTGGGATAATTTATGAATTATTTTTGCCCACATGTTCTACTGTTTTTTATTATGTGCTTAAACGAGCATAAACTCTGGCGGATGAATACGTGCGCAGGGAGAATAGATTTATTTGTATAGGGAAATTAAGTCACGCGAGATCTCAGTCGATTTTATATGCAATTGCTAGTAATATGACCGCAGTGGAACGTTCTAAATACCGGTAGAACAATCACCCATGCATGGGTTATGGATCATCTTTTATGTTGTGGGCTTTTTTTTTGGCGACTTTTTTAGGCACCCTACCAGCCTCAATTGCCCCCCGAGTTAATATTTTAACAGAGTCTATAAACTGTGTTAACATACGGCGCTCCACGTACACATGCCTCCCTGGGTTATTCGCGTTTTCATGGCTTCCCGTGGACACACGTTTTATTGATTCTTCGCCTTTAAATATATACGTTCATCCGTGTGCATTATAAGACTCAGGTAATGCAATATTATTTATTCATGTTAAATGAATTCGAAACTCGACGTTGCGCTCCATTTAAGACACACGCAGTCATTAGGATGCCAGCGCCCCTGATGACAGATTGTGAAACATAGTGACTGTGTTCTACTTTTTAAGATGCTCTAATTTAATTTGTCTAAATAAAAGTAGTGATTGAATGCTAAGCTTCTAATTTGGTCTGCAATTCATTATGTAGCTGCATGCATTTGAACAGCAACATACAACATGAAGCTGCAGGAAACACACATACACAAACCTTAAACAGTGAAGTCAAAAACATGTTAATGTTTCCGAGGTGTATCCACCAAAAGAAGCCAATAAAACGAGGACAAATGTGTCCAGTTTATGGCGCTCCTACATTGGTCCTTTCAGACACGAAATTTGCAGACACATGTTTCTGGACGCAAAAACGCGTCATAAGTTTGCCATAACATATGTGGTGAGCAAACTTTTACTAATTTGTTTCAGCAAACCTTGTGATGCTGAAATGACTTTTTAGTTACGCTTTGCAGTTTGACCAATTTGGCATTGGACTTAGTGTAGTCGAGAGTAATATGCCAGTAACCTACCAGTGCCAAAAGTCGTGTTAAACAACTAAATATCCACAACGAGTGCATGTAGCACTTTGTGACATCACAAGCTATACTGAGGCTAACCATTACCTTTCTTTTGGCAGACCTCTTGTTGTCGTTGATGTTGTTTTGGCTACGCTACCAGACATTTGCTCTTAACACTTTACTTCGCCAAAACAAAACGTTTACCAAAATCCTGTGTGGGCTTTCAAATACTTCCATGTTTGGTTTTGTATTTTTTTTGTATCATCCCCCCGAGTTGGCCAATTATGCTGGGTGATATTTGCATCATCAATGGCAATTCAGACCTGGCAAAGACTGCACCGTTAATGAAATGCAAATTAGCCATTTGCCGGTAAGACCGCCATTCATGTTTGTTGTCCCCGACCGTCTCTCTGGGAGGATATTTCTAATTGCTCGCTTCGTGTTTTAATGGCCTGGCAGCACTGTAAGCGTAACCACCTCATTGTACTCGCAAATCCCAGAAGTCGTCGCCGTTTTATCATTTTCATTTAGAGCGAACAAACGCTAACTCCTACAAGTGGAGCGCCGTAACGGTAGCTCGCATTTATTGCGTTTTTCTGCGAATAGCTTACATGATAAACGACCAAGTAAACGCGCCGGAAATTGCAGTTGGATACGACCCAAATGCGGACTCGGCTTAACTGCCTAGGTCCACTTGAAAATGCGCATGAAATGATGGCGAAGAGTTAAAATATAATCTTAGTTGTCTTCAAAAAATAATCAAGTGCACGTGCTTCCAAATGATGAATTCAACAATTTTTAATCGAAAGTTTTGACGTATAGGACTATATATATATATATATTGGCATGAAATCAGGTGTGAAACGCCATGCAGCTTAGAACGCCGCGCCTGCGATTTTGTTGGCACTCTGTACTCTGCTAATGTATACCGGGTGACTCATAATTCCATGCTGGATGTTTATTTTGAAATCTTGCATTTAGACAAATGGAATTCACATGTTGGGTCTAGTTAATGAAGGGGGTAGGCACTTTTTGGTACATTAGCTATATGGCTTTAAAGCTCATTGGAATTTTAAAATTGTTATTATTAACGTTAAGGCGGTGATTCCAATTACAGAAATTAAAAGTACCCTTTTATGAGCACAAATCATCAACACGTTTTAAAAGTGAAGCAAGTAAAAAAAACGTTATCAAGAACAAAATGTTTGTGTTCACATAAGGACACAAATTCTCTAATTGGATCCGCCGTCGTAACGCTAATAATAAAAAAGTTACAAATTTCAAGGACTTATAGCTAATGTACAAAAAATACGTTACCATGTCTATTTTAACACATCAAAAATGTGTTTCATAAATACAATGTAGTCTGTTCTCGTATTATTAATCATTCGCGTATAACTGCATTGTCTATATACATTTTGTATTTGTCTGACTTGGCGTTAGTGTATACAGGGTGGCAATAAAATGGAAAACATGTGGACATTGAATTTTCAGCAAGTGTGTAATTTCAAACATGCTCTGCACATCTGCTTTTGTTCTTGCAGGATGTCCTGCACATGGGACACTATGTTAATTGACTCCAGGATATCCATTTTACACTACAGTACTGTAAAAATTTTCCATTTTTCCTATAGTAGTGGACAGGGTCTTAACATATTGGTTGCCATGCGGGAGACAAAGGGGTCGTATCCAAATCTATAAGCTATCATTTAATTTTTATAAGAAATATTTAAATTTTCCACAAATTACTTTAGTGGAATAAAGGTACACTTACATTTTTCGCTAAATAATTGGGGGAAAAAATGTAGAAAACCTCTCAACAAGAAAACTGAAGGTGTGCCGTCACAATTTTGCATCCTTATTCAGTGTGCCGTAAGTTAAAATACATTGAATTATAGTTTGTTTAAGTGTAAATTGTACATATATAATCTATTTTACATGTAAATATAAATTATTTTCAATTTTAAATACATAATGAAAATGTTTAAATGGGCCCACTTCATCAGGGTCCCACTGACCATCTACACAAACTCATCAGCTAAGGTGAAAATGTGTGGACGTGCATTTCACAGTCCTGTTACAGTGGACATCAATGTGTACAGGGGTGGCCGCAACTGGGGAAAAAGCTGATGACCAGGTGCCATGATCGGTTACTCATGACTGGATTCAGCCATAGTCGGTGTCATGAATGGTCACGTGAGATAGGGGAGAGGTCTTTGGACCGGCATTGTGACCAGGGTCAATAGCCCTCGTTTCACCGAAGCGAGGCACGCCAAAATGCTAACAGCTCGTTTCATTTTTATCGTCAAAATAAATATTTTCTAAGTTGATTTTAAGAGAAACGCCTGATAGTATATATACTTGTGTGTATATACAGCTTGTGCCGTGTACAGTATTGGCATTTATCCCCATTTCATAGCCGCTACATTGTAGGCTTATAAGAAATTATTAGGAAGTTATAAAGCTGTTCGTAGGGAAGTTGATAATGCTGGAAAGAGGGGGCGACGTGAGAGAGTATCCATGGTTTTGGCTTTTGGGGGGGTAGAAAACAGCCTCGTGAAAAATATTGTAAATGTCGACAACAATGCAAGATGACGATAATAAGACAAGAGGGAATCGAAGGAGGGCGAATTCGTCGCAATATCTATAATGCGAAATTCTTGCGATGTTACGAAGGGGAATCGAGTTGATACTGAAGGGGGATATGAACGATCGTCTTTGGCGGAAATTGGTTTCTTGGAGGGGGATTTACAATGGACCGATGGCTGCCAAATCCTAACCACGTAGCGTCATTAGAGGGCAGGACTTCGAGATGTTGTGATGCCTGCTTATTTTTTTCTTCTTTGGCATGGCCATTTCTGTGTGGTTTTCGGTTGTGACGTCACGTGACGATATGTTGTCTACCTTATGTCGTCTGTGCGATAACGCAATTGACGATGGTGGATTGACGCAAAAGTTAGTTGCTTATCGGGATTGTGTTGCCCTTATGTTGGATTCGTACCGGTAAGTTGGGGGCGATTTTTTGTAGCTCAACACTTAATCACACTGTTGTGATTGTTTGTGACAACTTGTTACAAACGTTACCATGGATTTTTGCTCCAATATAACGTGGAATTAGTGCAGGATTTTATATGCGTATGTTTTTATTTACATATGTTTTGTTTCTATTTCAATGTCTCAAGTTTAATGGCACAAAGGTCATAGGATAATTAATGAACTAAGCTAATTTCTAGCCAAAGTTTATCATGACGTTTGGAATTAATCGTCACATGTGTGCCCTTTGACTTCCGGCTCGATTTCTAGTTTAGCGTTTGCTTAGTGCTGGTGCCCTTTAGGTCACGTGACCCCCCTGCATTGATGATTTAGTGGATGAGGTACCACCGTGACAACGGATCTAATAAGCGAGTGATTTTGTATATGAAGTGTCACGTGATTCATTGCCCTCATTTTACCAGACTGAGGTGGATAACTTTTTCTCTATTACCAAATCCCAATCGAACATGTGGTTAGGATTATGTTTTAATGCATTGTACCTTGTGATCGATTACATTCAGCATGACCTATATGTATTCATTGCAAAGATGGCTGCCAAAGGGACGTAGGCGACATGTCCTACGCATCTTCCTGGCAGCCATGACGAATGTGTAACGACCTGATCACATTTCTCATCCAACTTTTATGTTTTTCAGGAGGAAATGGCATTGGAACAGGACGGTGATCAGTCCCTCAGCGGCTGGGAATGGCCGGACGGAGTGGACGATGGCGGGGGTCAGCTGGAAGCTGACCTCGCTGCCTGGTCGTTTCCCACCGAGGATACGGATTGTGATTGCCCCGGATTACCCCCGCCCCCACAGTTTGCCTTACCCCCGCCCCCCGTGCCCTTTTCGGCAGATTGTCGCGATGCGCACCCCGAATTTTCGGCGGTCAAGAACGGCCTCTCCGAATTGGAATACTGTGACATGCAAGTGCTGGAAGGCCCTTACACCCAAACCGCCATCCCATCCATCGCTGTCATCGTTGTTTGTTCCTTCCTTATGCTAGTCATGGTCCTCGTAGCCTCATTACTCTTCTGGAAGTAAGTAACCTTTCACCTTTTTTCTGTGTGTGTGTGTGTTGTTACATGTTGCGAAGGATGATCAAGGGTAGCCATCGCTCATCTATCCATTAGGGGTGACACGGGGATTTCCCTGTGCTTCATCTAATGACTGATCACTACATGCATCCTTTTTACATCTTTAAGTCGCAATCTTTGAATTTTAAAATGTCTCGGAGATATGGCACAAGTTTGAGGGACATGCTCGGAAGAATGTTATTCATTTACTAATTTATAGGTTTTTAAGATTTTCCAAAAGATTAAATCCTTTATCTGAAGAATATTATTGAAACATTTTATTATTTATACAATGAAATATTTATTGCATGTAAGGCAGGGTCCACATCAGTAAACATGTTGTGCTAATGTGGACGCTGCCTAATATGGCATGTCTGTACAAAAGATACAAAAAGACTGATCCTTAAAATGTATGTTTTGAGGCAAGTTACCTAGATAGGTGTGAGGTTCAGCGCCCTGTTGAAAACCGTGCATCCCTCGCACATCCTGGAATGCGCATGCGCACTTCTTCGCAGCTTGAGTGAATGTAATATTAATACGAGTTCTCAAATGATCTGAAGAATGAAATAACCTTATCAACGTGCAACATAAGCTATTGGGCTGAATATTTTCCTGTGAAATGCCGCCACAATCGCGTTGTCTCTACACTTAAGCGTATATTTTCACTGATTTTTTTTTTTTTTTTTGCGCTCCCCCCTTCGATTTATATCATTTTAGCGAGGAAAGAATGTTTCACTCGTGAAAAAATCGATAAATATTTCAGTAGTTATGCTCGCGTCTCAGATAACAAATTTTCGTCTTCGTCGCCAGTTTTGCCTCTGTTCGAAATTCGTTACCATTTGGGAGAAAGAGTGAGAGGACAATTTGTAGGCAAAAATCTTATCAGCTTTAGTTTAAATTTACACGACAAAAATGAATAAAAAAAAATGCCGAGTAGCTGAAACAGAATAATATATTATCGAGTGAGATAGAGGCCCAGATATATCTGTACACTGTTTGATTGTCGCGTATTTCCTGCCATCGAATTGAGATATGAAATATCGACGCTAGTATTCAGAGAAATTTATCGTAGTGACTCGTGCCAAATTTTAGCATAAATTTCATTCTGGAAATATTTATAAATTGTTTTACTGCACCGTGCTGTGTATAATGCATCACCGATGTTGGCGCCATGTTGTTTTATAAATGGGCAACTTGCAGAAATTTGAGATTTTAACTGTTGTTAAATCAAGATAATCTTTTAAAGTTTTTATCGTTTTAGGTACTTGATTCCTAAACTGTTATAAACTTTGATTTTCAACGGGCAAGGGTACTTCAAAACTTCAAAACAAAATAAAGTATGGACATGTGTTGACACCCTACACTGAAAACTCAAAATGTGCAAAAAAGCACACCAAAATGTGTACAATTACCTATTTTGATATTCAAATGTGTTATATTGCATATACAAATAGGTAATTTTACACATTTATGTGTGCGGAATTTTTTTACACATTTGGTGTGCTTTTTTGCACATTTTGAGTTTTCAGTGTAATGTGTCACAAAAGTCAACCTACATAGGACTAATGTGAACTTCGTATAGTACGACCTGCATTGTTATCATAAGGCCCTTAGATAAACTATTTTTAGAATCTTGGCATTGCGTAACAATGGTTCTTCTATTGCGTTCCGTATTGTGTTCCGATGGTTTCCAATGCTTTTTGTGCCTTTGCTGATGACTAAATAACGAGTTTTACTAATTACCTATTTGACAACATTGTGACCTACGGGCTTTTAATTTGGTCTTCGCTGATACGGGCAGAAATGTCATTATATCATACGTCTGGCTTTCATATCTGATGTCAGGCACTCTATTATGTGACAAGAAAGTGCTTGTTTCCCAATTTCCTTACCAGAAAAAAGGGCACAATGCCTCCATTTTGGCCTCTCCCCACTCACTATCTTTTCTTTTTTTTTTTTTTTTTTTTTGCCATGTTAGTCTGTTCTGGTTCCCATTTTGTCATTTATTTTGGCACTTGCCATAGCGTTTCCCATCCGTTTATCTTAGCAATCATGTGTTGTCGCATTTGTGACTGGTAACCCCCTCTGCCACCCCGGCCCATAATTTCATCTGCCTTTGGTTCTTTGCCAATCCTCACTTTAGGCTTTTTCGGTTCAATTGGGTGCATTATTCTGGCAAATCTTCAACTCTTTATATCGACTAAATCGAGAAGTAAAAGATGTGAGAAATAAATGATGCTGAGCATGTGTGTGGCGAGGAACCTAAGCTTTAACAATCTTGCATTTTATAAACTTCTTGAGAAATTTATAGTAAGTGTATTATAGTAGTATACTAACGTTTGAAATAGTCCTGAGTATAAACACATGTTGCAAACTTTTTACGTAAACATGTTTCCGAAACCCTGTTTTTGTTTCTTGTATGCTATGATCAGCTGTACTCTGCATAATGCATTGTTTGCAAACTTTTCACTTGTCAATTTATCGTCCATTTTTCTTTCTTAAGCGCCAACAGATGGCGCTCTTGATTAAAGTGCAACAAGTTTCCAGCAACAGTGCTGTTTTTTTGCATAATGACACTGAACTGAATGCAAACTCTTCTTTAAATTAGCATTGAAGCCCTCTGTGGCATATGCAGTCCATAAATTTTATTGATTATCGCTTTTTATTTATATTTAAAAAATTGATTACAGTTCTACTGGAAGTTTCTTCAATTGAATCGGGCTGCTAGATCTTTAAATTCGACTACGTCCCTTAGAAAATCCGATCCCCTGAAGTCACGTCGTCTGGATTTCCTATAATTGGATTATGTCACGAGTCTTTGTGTGAAATTAATTTATAATTTGTGATAGGATGGTTTGATATAAACCCTAAGGCACGTACGCAATCTTCAAATTGGGCATGGCTATTACGACTCGTCATTAAATGGGAGAAACCATGCATTATGTGATTGTTATTGTACAGGGTGCTTTAAAAGTCATTTTGGCAAACAAATGTTTTGCGTGTAGACTTTAGAGAAAAAAGCACGAAAACACGGAAATAGCTAGGATATTGAGTTTTATTTTGTGGTATTTATTCACAGAATTTAATAATTGTAGAGTACATTGTTTTAGATTGAAAATTTGGTAACTAATACATAATAAAATACCGACTAAAGAACATTTGATAAATAAGTTAACTTTGCAGTGAAGAAATACTCATTGAAAAAAAAAGGAAATGTTGACAATGAAAGTTTGAATTTTGTTTACTACGTCATACCCTTCAAATCTTACAACGCTAAATCCTTCAAAGTTGCCGTTGTTTTTTTTATAGTATTTCAGTGAGTGAAAATACATTTAATGCCTTTTACCCAACCAGATGTACTTTGGCAAGTCGCATTCTGATAGGGAAAAAACTGGTACTGATCCATTTGCAGTAAAACACAAACACGACTTTTTACTAACGTCTTCCTTTTTACTGCAATGCAATGACTAAGTTTTAAGCTTAAGTCCTCTACTCGACACATACATTCTTGTTTGAAATTGAAGTTTATACCTTATGGGTATAATACACATGTAGTTTAATAATGCCACCAAAACATTGAAATGCCATTAATGGATTCTTGACAATTTTGTTTTCCAAATTCAGTTGGCTGTTACTAGTAAGAAGATTTGTAATATATCGAAAAACTTTAGTAAATACATGTACTGGTTGAATACAAGCCTGTATGCAGAAGATTGACAGAAGTATGCTACATTGTGAATTAATGTTTTGAATGCTATTTGGGCTTACCATTTGAATACAATAGCTGAACAAATCTTCATTGCAACACGTTGAATTTGAACTTATGTTTAATACCATTTCTTGCATAAATTTTGGGTTTATTTTCATACTTATCCTTGTTGTCTTTACTGAAGGCTCGTAAGAATTCGACAAGAATTTCATATCCACATTTAATGTCTTAAGAGCATGCACTTAATGTACCTTTTACATTTTAGGGATTTCTCTGCTTAGATCTTTTGCTTCTCCTTAATTCGACGATCATATTGATTTTTATCTTATTGCCTTTCCTTCGCAATGTCATATGTCTGTCTTAAGAAAAAAAAATTGTAAAAATCCAGAGATGCATTTGGAGTCGGTGAATATAGGGTGTTTTAGTTCATAAGGCAAAAACAAAAATCTGCACCCTTGAACACCTTGTTGAAGGTGTTTAAACCTAATCTTCTGAAATGTAGATTGGTTGGCAGAAATCTGTTTCAATTTCGTATTTGCTCTGATTTGTACTATAGGCAATATAGGTGAAATATTTCATTTAAGAGATCATTGAAATAGGGTGTATCCTTGATGTCATTGAAAGTGGAACACCCTGTAATATGGAGGGGAATTTCCTCAGATTATTTATTTCATCGGTAATGATAGGTCACGTGATCGTGTTTTGCACCGCTTGAATGGGTTTTTGAGTCGTTATCATAATCTATTATAAGTGAAGTAATTTTACACGGGTCCGAGACATAAAATGAATGTAGGAGGACCATTGGGTCCACTTTGGACAACATTTTATTTATGAAAAAAAAAAAAGGCGGAATACACGATTCTGGAAAAAGGAGGCTATTTGTCACAAGCTTGGCGGGGTTTCCTCACTCCCTCGGCCTTTATGTGGCTCCCCCTGTATCTTTTCTGCTCCTCGGTTTTTGTGTTTTTGCTGATTGCCTCCATTTTGTGTGTCGGTAAACCGCTCTGCTCCCTACAGAACGGAATTTGAAATGCAAAGCAAAGCGGCTTTTCATTACCATAGATGATTGACCATCTGCCTTTTTTGCCTGTTGACCAATGTTTGCTGAAGGTCTCTGGCTTGTCTGCCTTCCATCCTCTCCCCATTTGCATTGGGTCTCTAATGAACGAGTAGCGTCCTCCAGTGACCCATTGTGGACAAATGAATTGCTTTTTCGACCGATTAGGCTGTGCGAAAGGGAAAAAAAGCACTCATCATATTTACTTTCCCCTAACATTGGCCAGCATTCAACTTCTGTTGTCACTTATTTGTCTCGTGTCCACATAGACTACCAATTTCTCCCGTTTGCTTCAGGGGAAAGCTCACAGGATGCTTATTGTACAGATTTCTTATAAATGAACCAATTCATCCATCTTTCATACAATCTCGGTGCTTAACTATGTGTTTTAGGGACAATTTGTATTGAGAAAGAAATTGGCAGCACTGAGAAACCAGGGGCTTCACTGACTAAAGTATTCTCTAAAAATTCAGTTTTTTCTAAATTCTGGTGCTCGTAACTATTAATCGAATATTATCAAATTCCCTTCTCCACAAATCAGGGGACTTCTCATCAAAACCAATAAGAATATCCTGCCCAGTACAAATCAGAGCAAACACGAAACAGTAACAGGGTTTCTGCAAAGCTGTTTGTCGAAACGTGTTTTCATGGACATGTTTCAATATCCAGGTTTGCCCAAACATAGTGTTCACATCAAAACAACATTTTAAAACGGAGGAATTGTTTGCTGGTCATGACGCTCCTACCAAGACTTGCAAACTATGGCCAAAAGCTGTCGCTGTTTTTGCAAAACATTTGCTAAAACCACTGGAGATAATACTAGTGAGAAAACTTCTATCGTATGTTTCCGAAACCCTGTTTTTGTTTCTTGTTTGCTCTGATATATAATCTGTGCAAGGTTTAGTTTTGAATGTTTTGAGTTTGCTGGGAAAACACGTGTTTTTAAGTCCATTTGAACAAGGCTTTATAGGTAATGCTTGGAAAATGCTTTTGACAATACTTCCAAATGCCCCTTACTGCAATGCCTACTCTTTATGTCGAAGTTGGCAAATGCAAAAGAGGACCGGGTTCCCTTCCCAACCCCATACGCACGTTTTTTGTGTGTTAAATACAATAGCCCTTTGTTAGCCGGGCGTCAGAGCGCCATAGCCGCTCGCCATAGACATTACAGTATGCAATGATGGATCCATCCGAGCATCCTGAACGCAAGATCGCCAGGGCTTTGGGATAGGGATCCAAACGTGCTTTGTCATTGGGTTCAACGGATCACAAAGGTCTTTTCGGGGGATGAACTAACCCCGATGGTGTCGAAGCATACGAACTACTATTTTCTCATTTGTTGCATCGTTCTCGTGCGTGTGGTCTCACACATTTTTTTGTTGTCCGTAGCATGCGTATCCCCCTTTTACATACTCCATCTTCTCGTTTCATTGCTCAGGTGAAGAAAAGCAGGCGAGCACGAAAAAAAGAGTGAAAGGTTAAGGTTGAATAACAATGACTGCAATGACACAAAAGCGGGGGATTTTAGGGGATGGTGAAGGGTAACATGGACGCGAGATTGGGAAATCCCGCTTGGGTAAAGCCAGATTCTGGTTGATTTGGCGAGTTGTGTGGGTCAGGCTACCATCGTATTAAAGCACGTGATTTTTGGCTCAAATGTGGATTACACGATCGTTACTCATATTCACAACCTTATCAAACGAGCCGTTGAATGTTAGGTCCATGGATTTTATAACAAAAGAGATATTCTTGTATTTGATGATTGTACAGTTAAAACAACTGCATCAACGCTATTATTCTAATCCAGATTTTTTATAACGTATGCAGTAAAATGTGGATGCTTTGGGGTAGGGAGAAATATTTGGCCAGTCAATGTTTTGCCCATTTAGAATGTCTTAATTTCAAATTCGGGTGGAAAAACTAGAACCGCTGTTGTTAAAATATTTTATAATATATAATGACGCCTATTAGAATCATGCATGATGAGGTAGCTTTGAAACATAAATTGATGGGAATATCCCTGCACCTGTTAATCAGGGAGTAAAAATGATGCCATATTTGGAAAGAGGGGAGTTGGTTCTATAGTCAGTTTCTGGTCGTAATTATTGAACACTTTTTTCAGAATTCCAAATAATAAAAAAATACACCGAAAACGGGCCCAAAGAATCAACATTTTATGTCATTTAATAAAAGTGAGATATCTAACTGTTAAAATTCGTTATACTTTAGACAGTTGTTATGTTGTAGAATTTCATTTCATAAAAACGGCTTATGGGAGAAAGTGTTAAGACGCAGAAAATGCAAAGCATGTAGTTTCATAAGCAATATAGTACAAAAGACAAATAAAATGCTGCCACTGTTTCAAATGTCTAACATTTCAAACAGTTAGAGAAAATGCAACAGACAATACGAAATGAAAATGTGTTATGGATGTCGTCTTATGTGCAACGAATATTAGCACATCCCCTCGTCTAATGACAAATATACATTAGAACTATGGCATTTTGCAATGAAGTAATCAACAATTTTTCGGTTTGTAGGCACCTCTGTAATGTGCTCATCTTGGGTTTCTCGATGCCTATACGGTGCTAATTAATTAATGAAGGAAGAGAGTTTGTATGTGTAGGTGGAAGGTGTAATGTCTAATTGAATATTTAGTGGCTTTCTGCGAAATGCGCTAAGGTGTTATGGAGCTGGTCTTTTCTGACGTTGGATGATTGAAGGTTTGGGGTGCTACCTCGAAGGGAAAACGTGCTGGGAATCCGGAAGTATCCTAGTTGAAAATGGACGAGAAACGTCTGAAAACAAGTCAGAGATAGATGTTAGAGATACCATTACTGATCTCCCCAATGGTAACATTATTAGCGCAATATCCCTGGGCAATGCTAGTATTTTTAGTCGGTCTGTTATTGATTTTTAGTGTATTACTAACGAGGCTTTACAGGCTTTGTGTTTTCTGCCCCAAATCACAATCTTTGTTCAAGTTACCCTGTTGTTGTTATTGCACTAATTTCCATAAGGTGAGATTTTGCAATAAAGAATCTATTGCGTTTTTTGAAGACGTGACTGTGTTTGTATAAAAATCGGCATTCTCCACTTTCATGTGTGTGGATTGCAGTCGTATGTAATGTCTTTCAAACTTTTTGAATACATATATTTGATTGAAAATAGTTGAAATCATGGACCATGAAAAGAGCGCATGCGTATATGCACATTTCAACCGATTTGGATAGAATCGAAGCGATTTTAAACTAGTTGAAGGTTGAAATCCATTTCGTGGCAACGGCTTAAAAACTTTTAAACTGCGACAACTTTTCCATTTTAAGTTTCTGAACAATCATCGAATTATTTAGGTCGGGCTAGTAAAGGTTACTGTATGCATGTATCCCCATGCAATATAGAATTGTTAGTGTATTATATTATATCCAAAGATTCTCTGAGTTTTGATGTATTGCCCTACTTTGGCAGTGCACTTTTAAAGACAGATTACCAAATTTCCATAATCCCCCGGAAAATAGCATTAGGTCGCGGCGTAAATGGAGAATAAATTGCCGCCTAATTTTTAAGGTGACCCTCGAGGTCAAGACTCCATCAGTCAATTTGTTTGTTGTTGTCGACCTCTCTTCCTCTAATTTATACCATAAAAACCCTGCGATTTTAGCTCCCATAGGTTAAAGTTGTTGCCCTTAATCCATTAAAAAAGCAACTAGAGATCCACACTGAGAAAAAAAAAACTGCTTTTTTTCCAGTGCCTATATAACGTGCTCTTCGTTTTTCTTAATGTTATAAACGATGATAAATGAGGATTTCTTGTGTGTACAACGCTCATGGCTCCATTGGCCTCCTTGTTTGTTGTAAGGTGGTTGGGAGTGTTGGACCAACAGAGACCGAATGTTAACAAAACGAAAAAGTGATCTATTTGGATGGGTCAGACGAGCTTGGCCCCATTCAAATGGATGTTTGTCATTGAAAATGAAAGGAATTTCTTTGTGGTTAAAGCTGGTAAATGCTACCTGTCTGTCCACTTTGGACATTATAGATGGTTTGTCTGGATTCTAAATTATCGTGGGGAAGTTTTTTATTGGCTGGCTCTTGGCTTTGGTTAATTTAATCAAATATTAAGTTTTTTAGTTAGCGACAACAAGTGCATCCAGAATTGTGGCGACTGGCTAATAAACTCGTATGCAAAAACGTTATGAAGCATGTGAGCACATCATTGAAAATTTATAAATTTAAAAAAAAAAATTTTAAATAAAATTTTTATAAATTTAGTCAAGTATTTAGTGTTGTTGAAATGTTATTTCAAGATATCTATTCGCAATATAGTTATTTGATTTTCAGTATGTTGGCCGTCTCTGCAATTTCTCCACTGTTCAACAGTTGTTGCACCCTGTTTTCTTGGTTTCAATGTTGCATGCACTCATATTTATCGAGTATCCTTTCCATGTATTTGCTATCATTGAGAATGCAATCTTGACTTTAGATGGTAGGGCAATTCACATCGATTTTACCTTTAATTCCCAATTGGACTCATAAATTCCTGTTTTTTTTCTTGTTTTTTTTATTATAATTTGAATTTTTTTCCTTATTTGTGATGAAATTGAAAACGTATTCCCAGTATCCAAAAAGCGCTGATGCTCCAACGCACTCACTCTATTGTTGCCCTGGGCATTTGTGAATCAATTAACAAGTTAACGCAAACCAGACGTTAGTTTTCGAGAAAAAAAAAGGTTTAATCTGGTTCTAACTTGGAAATTAGGTATTTAAAGTGTTTAATGCGAAGAATTTTTTGTTTTCAATTGTCGTCCGTGGCAATTTAAAAGGTTTCTGAAGTTCTTTATAAAATGGCAAACTTTGTAACTCAAGTCTAGCTGAAACCTGGTGGTTTCCCTTGCAAATTGGACATCTGAAATTGTTTAAGAACTCATTTGTAGAAGATATTGTGCAGCCCCAGCCCTCTTTTCTTAGCTCGTTTAATTAGGTTTTGTGCATAATTGCTCGAAGGGACACAGAATCCAATTAAGCTCTTGAATCGTTATCTTATTTTGTTTATATGAATAATTTCCTGCTCTCGTGTGACAGACACCACCATCAAGACAATAGTGCGAAGTAGCGCTAATAATCTCTTGCAAATTAAACTGCTGGCTTTTGGTGGATCACGTGATTCACAAATGCTCTAGGCGAGAAAAATGGTGCTTGAAAGTGGCCCATATTTAGTTAAACTTATAAAAAACGAAAGTTTAAAACTATTTCCAACTGTTGCCCGACAATTCTTTTTAGATTTCTGTAATTATAAACATGTGTATTTGCATCAATTTCGAATGCAATTTACTTGGATTTATTTCAGACTGTATTTATGGATTTAGTGTTCGTCCATGAAAAAGCACCATCTCTAGGTAGAAATAAAGAAAAACTGGAAGCAATAAAGCCGAATATAATTTATATCTGGGTTATTTGCTTTTGTTTTATTCGTTTCTTTGACCCTGTTTCTAGTGGATCAATAATTATTGCCTGTAAAAATCGCAACTTTATTTTTCTCCCATTTGTATTTCAAAGTTTACTATTGTAGGTATAGCTTTCAGTTCTCCCTTAAACCATGCCTGAAACGCGATTTTACAAGATTTTTATTGCTTAATCATGACACCTCTGTGAGCCATAAAGTCAAATTGAAAGCCTAAAGGTGGAGCGCTACGAGTTTGCCATTGACTTCTCGGAATGGAGAGGTCAATCGATAAAAAAACGGGCGGGGATTGGGTCTGAAGTTAAGACGAATTTTGGTATAAACAATTAGAGCATTGAAAAACTGCATTCAATCTTCAATATCAGGGTTACGACCCTGAAATTGGTCGACAGCAAGCCTGATTTATATGAAACAAGGCACTTTTGTGAACCTTCGTTGAATGATTTCATTTATCAATGGAAGTTTGAAGACGAATATTCCAAGTGCAAGATGCAAAAACAGGAAATGTTAGTGTCAGTCAACAAGGCAATTATTATGAATTAATGAGAATATTATATGGGATATGAAAAGCGTTAACTTGGCATATGCATAACAAATAGATTGTAAAGTTGGATGATATTTAATTATCTGACAACGGAATAAAGATAACGACAAATCGAATTTATTTTTTATTAAGTTTTTTGCATGTCTTGTAATTAAGACATAATTTGATTTAAAATTCAAACAGTGTTTTAAGTTTAGTATATGATTTCGAGAAAATCATCAAAATCAACAATCATCAGAACTTAATTAAATTAAGATTGACTGTTTTATCAAAAAATTGATTTGTAGCAAAGGGCTTTAGCATCATGATTGTTAGTTTATTTCTCATGATTCTTTGTTCTTTGTAGAACTTATTCAAATATACACCCAGATAGTAATCATTTTTTATTCTTTCGTTTCTCAACAATTTTTTTTTTCAAAGATGAATATTACAGATACGTGGATCTTGTTTTAAAAAATGTAAGAAATGAGTCATGGTATTGCTTGGAGGGAAAAAGCACTCATTATTTAACTTTCTCAGAATTAGATGGGAAAAAAATTGACATCTTCCTTTTCACATCATTTTCTTCGGCCGAGTAATTTTTCAACGAGAATTGAGTTTGCAAAATTTATAGGGAGTAATTTGCTTAATTTGTAGCTGGCAGCGAAATCTAATTCATTTATTATTTAAGGACTTTCATTTTACATTGTTTTGTTTTTTTAACGTCGAGATGCAGACAGGCTGTTTTTCAAATATTTGCTCCTATAGTTTATTTAAATGATATTGCGTTTTCATATTTTTATTAGTTTTTTTTACTTTTCAGTGATGAATTTTCTATTTATTTATTTTTCTTCTGGCATATAAACATAATAACTTTTACTTTCGGAAAAATAATGAGAAATGTAAAGGAAATCAAATTGTTCAACTTGTTCTCAGTGCATTAAATCATAGATGTTAAGACTTTCTATTAAAGTGTAATCTTAAAAGTAGAAAAAGTTTATTTTGAAAATTACAACAGATGGAGTTTAAAAACAAGATTTAATGAGAAGTTTGTCTTTGTTGATAATTTCAAAATTCACCAATTAATTTAAGCAAATATATTTCAAAATGAGTTTTTTTTTCGTGTGTTTTTTTCTCAATTCCGAAATATGTTGTCCAGACTGTACTTTTTATTATCATTCAAAGCTTTATTGAAAAACCATTAAATATAGTTATTCTTGATTAAGGATTTATAATAAATAACATAGCCATAAGCTATGTATGTTTTCTGTATTTATTTTTTTTATTACTCTAGATCTGAACAAAAACTTGTATAATAAATTGACATATTCGGGTCACACAGTGATTCCTTTGCTTTAAAGGATATGGATTTTCTACAACGTCTAACACTTAGGCCATTTCCGAGTAATACGTTGCCCCTAATGATATTGCGGGCAATAGTTGACGTCAGTTAACATTATTCGTGAGTGACTTTCATGAATAAATGAATGTCATTCGTGAGGAAATGATTCGACTCTCAAGATTTGTATGCTGTTGCCAAGGGCAACCCCAAAATGATGGATTAGATCTTCTTGTCTCAGGTTGCCTGGCGAAGGGCTCTTGTTTAAATCTGAAGCAAGCACTAAGGCGGTACTAAGGGAAGGTAGGTCAGAACCCCTAGGGGCGACATGGCGAAGTCATTTGTACGATATGAAGCAACCCTGATGTGCTGTGGGGATTGACCTCTAAACCCGGAAGTGACGCACGTGTTCACCCTCTTGACAAAGTGGGGTTCATGTCGTGTTCCAGAAGTCTGACTGACAGTAGACTGCAGAATGCATTGTTTTAATGTACTTGGAATCATTTTCAAAAAACCAAAGTAAATCACTGTTATTGAAAAAAAGAAAATAACTGTTAAGCACATTGTTATATTGTACATAAGTATTTACGTATATTGAAATGCAGATAACAGACTATTTGGTTTAAAGGCTGCCATCTTGATTCAAAATGGCGTCCATCTTAAATTTTCATATCAGATCGATGATATTGTAACTACGGCATCGGTGGGCTAGTCAAAATAACGATGTAAGATAATTTGCCTTCCTTTCATAATTTTCGTATTGAAAATAGTTATCTGAAACTTAACAGTGTCTGAGATAACAATTGAATAACCCTATTATTAGCTTAAAAGCAGTTTTTGTGCTGAATATTCTAATATTAATCTTACATAAATGTCTAGGGAATAACAATGCGTGAAGAATCACCTTGCATATTTTTCAATTAGATATGTACACAATGGCGGTGAAAGAAAGTTTTTAAATTTTTTATTTTTTTTATTGGTTGTTGTGGCAATATTTAGAGCGTACATGCGGGATATGTTTTTTTTCCTACCATAGTAATCCATATTGCCGAGACGAGGTTGAAACTGTATTGACAAATTCAAAAAAAAAAAAAAAAAAATGCCTCTCATCCGCAAATACTGAATTTTTTAAAAAAAAAATATTTTGTATATATACGTAGAGCCTAAAATATCTCTGATTTCTCGATGTTAGTGAAAAGCTGTGCTTTTGTTGACACTTTCAAACTGCGATGCCATCATGGAAATTCGGAGAGTTTGTGAACAATCGTTGGGAAAAATACACGGGGAAGGAGGGGTTGTATGCACTGCGTTGTTATAAAAAACATTCCCGGGGAAAATGCAATCAGATTCGGTGAATAAATTTTGTCGAATCCAGGCATTCATGTTGCGTTCATGTAAAACGAAATGAAAACTGAAAACAGTCTTCTGGGTGGGTTATATGCCGTGCATTGAAATCCTGGCATTTCCGCATATTATTGCTACAGATCAAAAGCACCACTCTCAACATGCACAAGAATGCAGAAAAAGAAATCTATTAGCCAGTTGCACTATTTTTGGTTGAATCAAGGATTACTGTATTACAATTTCAAGTTAATGCATTTCATTTGTCTGGATAGTTGTCTACCTTCTAAATAAAAACGGTGCTTTGTTAAACCAAAAAAGGTGTTTAAGACTTGTCACAGATACTTCTTTACAGGTTTTATCAAACTCCTTAAAGAAAAGGTGTTTGTGGCACCTTTCTAATAATATACACTGTGAGTCATAAAAACGTAGAACTCAATAAAAAAATCACAATTTCATGAAAAATGCATCGATTCAAATGACATTTGGCACTTAAGTAGAGTAATAGTGTAGGAACATAAATGAATTAGAAAATGTGCTCAAAATGTTCTCCGGTGTCCTATACGCAAGCTCGGAGTCTAACGCGACATTCTTTGATTGACGAATCGATTATATACGCTGGTCGAGTTCAATCCAAGTTTCCTTAATTCGTACTTTCAAGTCTACGATATTATTAATCTTCGATTTGTAAACTTTTTCCTGAAGTACTCCCCAAACTTTGTAGTCCACGTGATGCAAGTCCGGACTGTTTGGTGGCCAGTGTTGTTCGATGAACTGTGCGGTATAGTTCAACTGTTTCTCGAGCACGGTGAGCGGGGAAAATGTTGATAAATGAAAAAATTCGAGATTTGTCGCATGTCCGGAAGAAGTTTTTTTTGTTCCTACACTATTGTTCTATGTAAGTGCCAAATTTAATTTAAATGAAATTATTTTTCACGAAGTTGTGATTTTTTTATTGGTGAGTTTTACATTTTTATGACTCACAGTGTAGTTGTTAATGTTAACTGCTGTAAACGTGGTCATTTGTTTAATGAAAGCAGTGACTAATGGAAAGAGTATCCCTTTCATATTTTCACTAGTGGTGTCACCTATGATTTGCCAGCTTAAATGTTCATTTCATTTAAAACTCCAATGGATAAACACCTAACAAAAATAAAACACCTTAAACTGAGCATATTAACTTCAATGGGTGTTTCAAAACACGTAATATGTACCTAATAAATTTCAAATCGTGCTTAGATTTAGGAACTGCTTTTATTTATTTTAGCTTAAATTGCACAGTATTTGCCGGTGATTCAAATAACCTAACTGGGAAAAAATGTCTTTTTTTTTTGCATCTGTTTCGTTCTGCTGCATAATTTTGCTGCATTAACTTCACGGTTTTTTTGCGTTTAGTCGACGTATTCTTAAATTAAAAATGGTTTTTTTCCCGATTTGATAGGTTGAAGCTGTTAGAGAAGTGAGCTTCTTAGACAAGACGACGGAAACAAAAAAAACTAAAGTTTATTTAAGTTTGCATTGTCAAGGGAGATATTAGCTTCTTCGAGAGGAAAATACACAAACATATCTAAAAAAACCTTCAGGTTTTGGCCAATTTTTTTTTTTTTTTTTACTTCGCAAGGTGCTTCGTATATAAGTTTTCATCGAATTTTTCTTCTTTGCCTTCAGAATGACAAATTTGCCATATGCAAATTTTGCATATGGAGGCATAATGCGTCATTGGAATAATACACACATACGCCAAAGGCCACCGTCTGAAAGGGTATAAATATTCATACGTTTAAAGATCGATTTGTATCTGTCAGCCATTGCCATTTGGCATAAAAAAATCCAAAATGTGGGTTGAGTTGAGTAAAAAATGGCTTTGATATAAAGCAATTTGCTTACACATTTTACGAAGCGTTGACTTTTCAGAATTTGATCTTGGAAATTACTTGAGATAGTTCATTATCTGAGCTTAGATTTTTTGCTTTGTGTGTCCATGTTTTGCTTCCATGTGTCTTGAGAAATTTAGGATAGGAGAAACAGTTGCATCGTATTCAAGAAAATGAAATGTCTAGAGAACTACTTGAAATATGAAAGTAAGGTTGTTTCTTAGATTGGAGATCGTTGTAATTTATGGGAATGTTCTGGGTTAGCATATATTTTCATTATTATGAGTGTTTTTCTTAGGCTAAGTTTCCTCTGAAGTACAAGCTTTTTCGTGTTTCTGTTTCGCATTTGGGTAATATGGAGAAACTTGCTTGTTCAATCCCACCATTTCACTGTAGTCGGATTTCTTCAAGTCTAGTTTTGAAGTTTACACTTTTATCCTTTTAAAGGTGAAATAATTACTAAGTAAACCAACCTCAAAAACGAGACCGAATTTCGGTTTTTCTTCCTTCTTCTAGTCTGTTTGCGAATTTCGTTGTAAAAGGATTAAACATCCATCCTTCGAAAATATATTATTTACGTGCCTCGGTCTGTGTAATTGTGTAGGTCTTAAACCACAATACGAATCGCGGCAATCACGGTTTTGAAGTTTTGGTTAAATTCTATTAGTGAAAAGGTTTCGTTTTAAGAAGCACTAAAGGCGAAAACATAAATAAATAAATAGGCGAGCTGCTGCTTTACTTCAAATGCGAAACGTATAGGCGGGATTGTTTGCGAATATCGTAAACAACTTTCTCACAAATCTGGCTTTTTTAATCATTAAAATTTGAACAGGTTTTTGTTTCTAAAAAAAGAATGGAAGCACGGCTGGAATTGCGTATTGGACTGTATCGAAATTATTCACCGAAAAAACCAGAAGAGTTACTAAAGCGTAGGTGAAACCCCTATTATTGTGGTTACCCATCACCATGATTTTTGCCGTCAGTGTTCACTTTTTATGTGTCCATCCATTATATATGAGAATGTGTTGTGTTTTCAAAATGCATTTTTCATGTTATGGAATAAAGCGCTTGCTAAACCACAGCGCCATCTATGATGCTTTTCGTACAACTGCTGAAAAGCTCATGGTTGTTTGTATCCCAAATGATGAAATGAAACCTTTGTGAGCAAAATTGGACATACTGAACAATTAGCTGTCCAAATGGCATTCTATGTTTTGTGTAAATAAGATCCAGGAATGATGTCATTAAAGGAAAAGGGATTAAACTCAATCTAAAAATGCATTTATAGCTTTCTGTACTGGAGTTTCCCATGTGAAATTTTCTCCAGAATGTAGGTGGCGCTGCGTGTTTCACCGCCAGTCAATGTGCTCGCAGCTGCTCTCGTTTTTGCTGTCTGAGCTCCATAAAACGTGAGCTTTCGTCATTTGTACGAGTTTTGCTGCTCTCGAAACGTGCGAAATATTGATCGTCCTCGTGGCGGCCTGACTTTCAGCATCAGGAAAGTTTCATTTGATGGCATTTACTCGCAGCCAATAAGATTTGTTTGCTATTTGTAGGCATCAAAATGTCACTCATTTTTAGCTCTCGGATCATCCGCACACTCATATTTTCCTCCCGAGCTGCACCTTTTGGCTGAAGAGTTCTTAGACGATGAGCTGGCCAGTTGTCGCCCTAACTCAGCGAAGGGGGCGCCACCTGCGACTGCCTATTAAGAGCGCCTTAGCCGTGCAGATCATAGCAAACATGGGTACAATTTGGGTATTCTGGCTCCCCCTCGGAAATTTGAAAAAAATGTTAGTATATCAACAATTAGATGTTGAGGATTTAATTAAATGTAATTTATTCAATAAATTCAACACATTAGGTTAGGTTAGGTTTTTTTCCCTAGTGTATGCTCCCCATAAGGTTAGGTTAGGTTAGGTTGACATGTAAAATCCAGATTACGACATCCTCTAACATTTTTTCAAATTTCCGAGGGGGGCCAGAATACCCAAATTATACCCAAACATGAAACAAAAACGTGGTTTCTGCAAACCTTGGACATGATGCCTGTGTCTGGTAAGTTCTCTGCAGCACTTCCGGGTTTCTGCAAGTTTGCAAGAACATTTTTTGACGAGCAGGTTTGCTACAAATTGATACAAACATAGTGGTCACATTGCAAATACCTTTTCAACACGTGGTACAATGCTCTACGTGATGATATACAGGCCTTGGTAGGAGCGCCATGACCAGGAAACATTTTTTCCTTTGATCCATACTTCCTTTTGAGTAAAAAGTTTCACATCTGGACAGATAACTGATGAGTAAACTTTTATCGTAAACATGTTTCTGAAACCCTGTTTTTGTATTGTGTTTGCTCTGATCAGTACTTTGCTTTGCAAAAACATGTTGAGAATGATCACTTTATCTTCTTTTGTTCAGCATTTGGCAGCAACACTTTCGGTGTTTGTGTGTACGTGAAAATGTTTCAAATGTGTTTCTTCCAAATATCGTTATATTTGGAAGGAACACATGTAATGTTTTACCATGGCAACTTGGTTGAGAAAATTTAAGTGAAGATAATTTAAAAGAATTGCTGTGAAATTACAGATACTAGTATAGAACAGCAAATGAGTTGAATGTTTGAGAATGCATGTCTGTTTTTGTTCTTCAAAACCGTATTTGCAGAAACAAAGAGGAAACATAAAAATTCAACTCATTTACTATACCTGTCTATCTTAATTGGTTTTCATTTTATCTCCATCCCAAATGAAAGATTTCAAGAAATGTTCCCAATTTGAAAGACTTTATAGAGCGGAAAGCTAGTCAAGATGGCTGTAGTTTAAACAAAGTTTCATAAGTAAAGTTTTTCGAAATCGACGTGTTCAAAATGGCGTAAAACACGACATCGTGCTATTCGTCGCTGAGTTTGCTGATTGAAGCGTGGTTTAATCCTTTTCGCCTTTATTTTTTTTGTTCGCTCTTATCATTTTGGGCTCTAAGCCCTAATATGCTTAATAGGAAGTTGATTGGTGCACTAAGCATAAATGATTAATTGCTCGCTGTATAAACAGAACCGGATAGGGGGTGTCACTCTGGCGTAATCATCGGAGGCCATTTATGAACACGCTTTAATATACTAAAAGATAAACAACTGGAAAGAGATTAGGGGCTGGAAAGGACTTGAATGCATTTCCCATTTGGGTATATATATTGTAGGACGACTCCCAATCTCTTCAGCAGCCTTTCATATTTCAATCTTTTATAGTAATTTGCCGGCGGTTTATTGGTGTTTTATGATACACAGTCAGCATTATGCACGACCGTTGAAGCGGATGGATTCGCCTATCGTTCTATTGCACTGGCAAATTTATCGATGTCGTCCTGAAATCCTCTTGAAAAATTGTTCACTTGATGGAGGAGAAAGTTGCATGTCAGGGCTAACCAATTTCAATGTAAAACAATATTGAACGTTGTTCTTGGTTTAGAAAATGGTGTTGCTGAAAATTACTCTTTTTAACCAGCGGTTTCAGAAGGGTTTAAAAAGTAAAATTACCTTTGATGGAAATGAGACCTAATTTAAGCCATGTTTCCATTGTTGCACAAGGTTTTTAAGGAACACATGGATCGCGTTATATGAGAACCGGTTGTATGATGAAATAAATCTGTGTTCAGGTATACAACATATCACATTTATTTTTCAATTGTTGCCTGTGCAACATGGAACTTTCACTAAAGATGGCGTGGGAGAGAATATAGCATACCTATTGTCATGCA
>JAQGAE010000867.1:0-28722 GCA_034696685.1 Julus scandinavius | reverse complement strand
AGCATATATCCAGGTGTCCCTTTTATGAAATTTCAGATAGACAATGTCAAAACTCTTTCACTTTTACACAAAACGATATTTATTTTCCATCCTTTCAGGAAAAACGATCTTTCCAGCACAATAATCAATTTGGAACTGAACTTGTTCTCTTTTTTCTTATTCTTTTTAAAATCAAATAAAAAGAAAACTCTCACATGCCCTCTACAAAAATGCACGTGCAAACATGCACGCGCCTAACCAAAACGAAAAGAGACTCAAACAACGATATTGGTCTGGGGAAAAAGGACGTTTAAGGACTAGCTAGCAGTCAAAGTCCTGTTGCGAGGAATTAATGGGGACAATGATATCTGTCACCAGATGAGCAGACAGTATAGTCTAAAGACAGTGGGATCACTGGTGAAAAAAATATGTTTAGTTGGAATCATGGCGGTCGTAAAGACACAGATCAGTCTGACTTCTCTGTCTTTACAGTATTATGGTTTTCCAACAAGTTATGACTGGTGTCGTATTAATGTTCATTTCGTCTGACAACTTGTCTATGTTAAGATCAGTCATTACATAAGTCATGTTCGTCTCGCTGACATCTCAGCATTCGCAGCTACATCAGAATGATATTCTGACCTGTTAGTTGTCTAACAACGCTATCCTAGTGGTGGAACTTGGTCAAGGACCCAAGGTTAAAATAATCAATACAATATTGTGACCAATCTACTTACAAACATCATACAATCTGTGGGGAAAATTCTATATGTATGGTGAAATTCGTAGACGGCGGGACTACAAATATCGAAAAGAGGAGAATTGTTAGGCCTAAGCATTGAAAAGTTGCCATGGCAACGAGTCTTATTAGGGGGGAAATTATCCAAGTGGAGTATACGTTTTCACACCACTGGTACTTAGGACGAAGTAAAGATGGAGGACAGGGAAAGTGGGCATTAAAATCCATTTGAATTGAGTCAATATCAAACTGCTTCAAGTACAAAATGGTGCAGTTGCTCCCTTTTTCAGAACTATACTACAAATGTCAACAAAAGGGTTCCAAGTCTACATGCCAGTGGTTTGCACAAATCTATTCATCTAAAGGTGCTTGACATTCATAGTAGCGTCACGATGTGACCAATTATGAAACACATTTGGAATTTAATTGCCTTATGTAATATCATTTATATGATCGTCGCTCGTCTTTTTACGACTACATTGACTGATGAATAAAATAAGGCAAGGGGTGTCAGTAATTTCGTCAACAAATGCACTGTCCAGCAAAAGTAATTGAGCTAAGACTAGATAATTATGATGAAAATAAAGCGCGTTGACAACTAACGAGCCCCTATTGAAATGAGCTTTATGTATACGTAGATATTGGGGGAGATGTATAATTACTGCTTGTCTAAATGCATTAATTGCCAGGGGTATTGGGGTCACGTGTTTGTGTCATGATCTCTTTATGCTCCATCAACTTTAACGTGCTGAATTCAGGCGGTCTCCAATTTGCAACAGGATTAACTAAAATCTGCCTTAATTACAGTCTCGACATTTCGAGAAGTGCAGCGTGAATGAAATATTGCGACTCAGAAAACTAGAATTGTGTGTCAACTTCTTGGCAAGAATGAATTTTGCTAAATAAGATTTCAGAAATAAATTCTGGAAAACAAACGAGAACGTCAATGACAAAATAATGAAATACAATTAATTAAAAACTGATTTGGATAAAATTTATGCCAATGTGCATGAGTTCTAGTCAACCGATTTTGAACAAAACAGATTTCAACTAAAGGATGAAATCCATAACGTGACTTGTATCGTATAGTCCATCACAAAAACTTGTTAAAAACCCATGATCAGAATACAAATTGTTCCAAACTAAACAGCAAATAAGTCCAATCTTTTGAAAATTATCCCGTTTCAGCTAGCAAAAGATGAAGTTCAGCAACGGCGCTTCATCGAAATATTCAAGAAAATCCTCTTTGAAACGTTCTATTGCAGTTTTTCACTGCTGTGGGTTTTATGTAAACCAGCGGTTTTTTCACCTGCACCGGATCTGCGCCTTATGTTGTTGAAACCCTGAATGAAGGGATTTTTTGTGGGGCACTCTTACCTGCGACCTTTTGCATCGTATATATTGTACTCTTTTTATTCGTGTTTTTTGCATGTATACAAACGTCCATGTTGAACGCAATTGTGATTGACGCCATTGTCAGAACGATGCTGGAACACACGCTGCTTTCTTCTATTCATCACT
Organism: Julus scandinavius; assembly: GCA_034696685.1. Lineage (NCBI taxonomy): Eukaryota > Metazoa > Arthropoda > Diplopoda > Julida > Julidae > Julus > Julus scandinavius. The sequence continues at coordinate 26,483 of JAQGAE010000867.1, read as the reverse complement.
TTTTTCATGTTAGCAAATCGATAATACATCTTTTATGTAACTATTCACATATTCCAACAAGGAAAGGGGATAACTGAAGCTTTATTGAAATGAAACCCCAAAAAAACGGAGAGATTTTCGTCGCTTTGGTATACACATTATTTCGAGTGTTCTTTCATCATTCACGGAGATAAAAAATATTTTTTTCTCCTAAAAATGATCCCTTTCATTTTCGGCACTATACCATGCAAATAAGTACTATCTTCATTTGATAAAATGGAGGGAAAAAAATGACCGCCCACCCGATGCTTATGCAATTTGCATATTTTTTTTATCCCCTTTGACGCATTAAGCCAATTTTCAGGTGTTTTTTTATGTCAAACTGCAACGAATTTAATATCAAACTCGTGTACGTGAACGCCATAATTAATTAAAGCCAACTTCCCCTTCATTGACCCCGTAACGTTTAATTAAAATTATGTTGTGACAAATACGTACAAACTAATGGGATTTTGCAAATCCAATTTCCCGCAAGTCTAACATTTTTTAAAACAATTTTTACAAATACAACTCAATGATTGAACTACGGAATTAGCTCTGCAGCCAACCATGATAAAACCTATTAATGCATTCGTTTCTTGGCACCAGATGGCGCTGTAATAAACAAATTACAACCGCAGAGCGCGACCATATCATTACATAATATTTAAATAGTCGGTATGCAATGATAGTAGCAATTTTAATAAACCTTAAAGCCGATATAATGAAATTTAAGTAATTTTACTCGTATTTCTTTATATTTTACTTTCGTTATAGCAGCCCGAGTGGAAAAAAGTACTCGTACAGAATGTATGTATATTAAATTATATATCGTATTTTGTCTGAAAACGTATATGACCATTTAGTACATATGTATGTATTGAAATAAGAGTATATATAGATGTACACATATCCCCATATACAGTAAACCCCTCTAAACTAATATCGTTGGGACCGGGTGCTTGGTATTAGTTTAGAGGGATTATTAGATCAGAGGGAGATTACATTGACTATATGAGGCCCGAGCTATGACCAGCAGTCTGCATTAGTTTAGAGGGGTTATTAGTTTAACGGGTATTATTTTAAAGGGGTCTACTGTATGTGACATTTTTTTCTACCAGGATGGACTCGTAAGTTAACCATGAAAGCATGAGCATATTATACAGCTGCGACGACTCCTTTGTTAATTCAGTGGTTCTTTAGAATTTCTTAACGAGATTTTAATAATTAAAGCAAGTTTCTCTTAATTTGGAAATAGGCGAGTTAAGCGCAGTGGTCTCGAAACAATTTTTTTCCCCCGCTTCTAGATTAACCGCGTGTGCCTGATTATGCTGCCGTTTAATTACTTCAGGAACGCGAGCATAAACAATGCGCTAATTGCCTGTCTACACTACTGTGCCACGTGCCAACATGTTTAGTCTTATATGTGCCTAGGTTAGAGCTCTCTAAAGGGAAAAACGAGTGGGAGGGAAGGAAATGCAACAGCAGAGACTATGCTGACCGAATCACTATATCCAGACGGCAAGTATACAGCATCAGAAATTGTTTTTGGTATTATGACAAATGGCGTCTACAGAAAATTGGGATTTACCAGTGTTTCATCAACCAATTTCAACTCACGGCACACGTACATATGTGTAGTTACATCAAGATAGTGTTTATTTATCCAACATTCATCTTTTAAAATTACTCATCACATGGTGATTTCATCAGGAAATTTCAATAATTCCTTTCAGTTCTGGTTAAGTTTGAACTTATTTATGCATCAGATTCGGGGCAGTTTGGAAACTCCCACATCACATATGTTGTTTAGTAACAGTGACTTGTGTGGTTTTAGTAACAGCTAGTGACTTGTGCAGTTTTTGTAACAGTGGCTTGTGCAGTTTTAGTAACAGCTAGTGACTTGTGTGGTTTTAGTAGCAGTGACTTGTGTGGTTTAGTAGCAGTGACTTGTGTGGTTTTAGTAGCCGTGACTTGTGTGGTTTTAGTAGCAGTGACTTGTGTGGTTTTAGTAGCAGTGACTTGTGTGGTTTTAGTAGCAGTGACTTGTGTGGTTTTAGTAACAGTGACTTGTGTAGTTTTAGCAACAGCGACTTGAAACTGTTTATATTTTTCTCAATTTTCCCTGACCAGATAACAACGACCTCGCTTTTCGAAGTCAATATCGTAAGGGTTTCAATTTTTAAATGTCAAACCTCAACCAATAATTTCGTATTTAATGAACACGTTTCCTCCAGGTATCTTTGCCATTGGTGTTAAAGCTCTCGTCCTTTAGAAAGAACAAAAGATGCGCTAATTGAAAGCATGGTTCGATAAAACAGCGAACGCTTAATGAGACGTTAAACCATTGTTCTATGTATAAATTAAAAACTTGGCCGTCAAACAACAGTCTACGCTTCATTGACAAACAAGAATTGCATCCAGCGAAGGATGAAAAACACAGAATGCAAACCATTGTGCCAGTAATATAAAAGCCCTCCAATTCCATCCCCCAGTCCCCAATTTCAAAAAGGACAAAACCCTTTGGGGTCGCAATAAACCGAACAAAGACCCTCTCGTACATCTTTGGACCCCTGCACAGTAAATCCTTGCTTTATATTTGAAGTAAGCCATCCCAGCTGGATCCATATGAGCTGCTCAAGTGATGACGTCAAAACATGGCGTCCTTTCTATGGGCTGCCCATGTAAACTGTTCAACGACTCTATACAGGTGCGCCATTACTTTTAAGAATGCTACAGAACTTGTGCATTTCCAGTAAATATAGACATGTACATGTAGCAAACATGACTGTAGTTTATGTATAACATATTGTTAGCCAAGGAACATGTATATGCAAGTATATTTGAAATATTACATATGCTCGATAAAAATTACAAATTATAAATTTATCGCTTTAATAATTCACTTTATACGACTTGGCTATCACTTTCAAATTTATAATACATCATTCAAATAATACGAGAATTTTAATTTTTTAAAAATGCGGAAAACATTTTTCGATGTATAGAATGTTTTGCACACAATGTTCATATCTCATCAATCATTGGCGTATTATGCGAAACTATCATTACAGATACAGGCATTATTATAGTTTGCATCTATAACAGAACAATTTCACAAAATTGAAATACTATTTGCCCGAAATTGCATTAATGCAACAAATACGTTGCATCTACTTTCAATGCGGAGATCATTTTTCATGCAAATTGCACTTACGAGTCAACGTCTACTTAATAATTCAAGCTAAACTTTCCAACGTTTGGGGATAAAATTAATGGATGTTCAAATGTAATGCGTTGGAAGAAAATTTTCCTATTTTGTTCACGATATCTGTTTTCAAACATTTCAACCAAACAGCTCCTTCGTTCCCAAGTTGTAATGGCGAATAAATTTACATTAAGTTAAAGCTCGCTAACATAAAAAACACAAAAACTCACGAATTACAAATGAAATTACTAGAAAGCCAGACTAGAAACCGATGATGGGTGAGTTTCCCATTTTATGCTGAAGTGAACATTTTTTTCCAGTTCATGCATGCATGGACTACCTGCCAGAAACCGGTATAAATTTAAAGAGACGCTTAATTAAAAATGCATTTGCAAGCCCTAATTTCAGACTTTTTCCGATTTTCTCTTTTCTAATTGTCTAATCTATTGAATTTTCCAGGTGAGTGTGCAGAGTAAAGATCGGCAACTATCGCCTGTTTCTTATTAGAAAGTTGGTATACGATTAGCGTTAAAGATGCTATGCCGGATCTTTCACTTGTGTTTGGTTGTCCCACCAACACCCAGATGGCGCCACCGCTCATTTCCATGGCATAATATGGATGCGCTGCATTTACAATACTATAAATACATATTCTTTAGTTCTTGAGCTATAGGTTAATCCAATAAATAATCTTTAAAAAAAATGAAACTATGGTGATTACAATTATCACACGGAATGGCAAAGATGCCATGATGCACAAAATTATGCAACGAATTAGTGTTTATGCATTGAATAGCTGAAAACCATTGGCAAAAATCCCACGAAATAATTTAAACTAATATTTATTCCCACAAGGACCCACGCTCTTAGAATTCCTTTCCAAACCGGTAAATTTCATTAAATTGTCCTGAGCAGCCAAGTAAGCCAGAAAATGACCATCAATCGATTCACGCTGCAGCAGCAACAGCAGCATTCGTGCGTTAATCACTGAAGATTTGCCCTTAATTAAACCGCCACAATTCACTTTTGCAACCATAAATACAACGCGAGCAAGCGTGTGTTTATAATAAGGTTATAGCGCGCATTATTATTGTCCTAAAACTCCCTAAATGAAGGAAATAACAATTTCTCTTGAAAGCATGAAAACAAATTGCGATTCAATTGTTGCTTTGCCCATATTTTATTTCTCTTTGAAATTCTGCGGGGGGTAGTTCGGTGAAAACTCGCTAATTTTTAACTCCATTACTTAATTACAACGCGCGCTTGTAGATATAGTGCTTCTGAAATGAATTACCAGAAATACGGTTGCATGGGGTGCATTAAAAAAGATTGGGATTTGCTATAGCGAAAATGCATTACTCGCACCACTAACTACACACTGCAGTGCACTTCGCTGCACTTACTCCCATTTTATGCAAATTGACTTAAGAAAGCATTTTTTTTTTCTTCTGCTAAATAGACTAACTATTGATGAACAAAAAATGTAGAAAGTGCTCATTCCGTATACTTAAAAAAAGTTAAAACAGCGGGTGTGGACTATATAGCTAAAAAATGTATACAAAACGTATTGATAAAAACGTTAAAAGCTCGATTTACCAAAAAATCTAATGAGAAAAAGTCGATGGCCTCAAGATTTGCTTTACAAAAAGCAACAAAAAAAAAGGAAACGGATCTCATCTATGCAACGTATAATTCATGGGCAAAAGACATCAACATTCAACGATGAAATTTGGAGATAAAAGATGATGTACTGTAGGCCTTAATATTTCGGGCACACGCAACCTAACATAAGCATATATTGTTACAGGGAAAACAATGGGTAATCGTTGTAAAAAACGGTTCCATTCATAAATAAATCTATACACGAGTAAAAAATGAATAAAACAACGGGACAGCCGTCATAAAGAATAATGGGAATTAATCGCGATGAATAATGTATTATTCTGGTCCACTTCAATACAACACACAGCATGCAGACATAAGAAAAGTTCAAGCTTTTTTTCACAGAAATAGCATCAGCTATTTCTTGTATCGTGTATTTAACGCGTTTGTTTATCCGCATATCGAAAAATGTCATCATTCAATAAACAAAAAAATTACACCCAAGTCTAACATGTTTCTGAAGTACATGTGTGAAACCGCCTTCGAGCATCATTACTTTGTGTTCTCGAAAAGAAGTTTTCTCAATGGTTGAGAAAACAAAACAATTTTATCCATATAAGGATAGCATCACTATCTTATGATTTTTAAGCAAATATAAAGCAAAAATCCTCTTAACCGACCCCTGCTATCCGGCTTAACCTGTTTCCGGTTATTCATACACCTGTACAAGCAAAGAAAATGTCATTTTTAACGTCTTTGACAGAAAAATTCAACTACTGCGTGTAACGGCTGCCGGCCGCGGCTTACGCAGCGATATAACGGCTTACATTAACTTTTCGTAAAACAGTATGGCAGTGTCTTAGGTGTGGTTCATAAAGATGGTGGATTGTGCATCGTTGTATTTATATTTAATGACCACTGCTAAACAATGCTAATATAAAACAGCTGAACGGTGGCGCCATCTACATGAACAATTTAACTAGCTATTGATTTCGTACTACAGTAAGATAACCATACCTGTAACTTTAAATTATAACTCTACAAGGGGAAAATAAAGCCCTACCGAGACTTTTAGTTCCAAATAACATCACCGAAACAGTACATTTTCTAAGCAATAATCATAAACATTTTTTATTTATGTACCTGCTATACCCAAAGGCCACAGAAAAGTTGATTACTCTTATGCAAATGAGCAGAGTAGAAGCTACTTTTCGAAACGAATGTAAGACACGTATATAATGCGGCATTATATCCGCCTTATACATTTTATACAGTACATAAAGAAACGTGTTTGACATAGTGACAACACGAGTGCTAGTGAAATTGGTAAAATATTATTATACCCCCATTCCCCGCGTTGCAGGAATACGTGTCCTCGGGGAAATGCTCCTACCATGCACTACATATTTATAAATCTGCTGATAAGTATCTTTCGAAAAAGTAGTGTGAACATCATAAATAGTTATATTTTACAAATAATGACAATCTCTGTTTGGGGTTTTCGCCCTGCCTACAGGGAGAGTGCAGGCCATTGGATATGAGGGCGAGAATTGGGTTTCAAAAAAATATATAAAGAAAAAGTCAACAGTTCAAGTCAATGGGCATACATTTGAAAACATTGATGCAAATTGCAGTAAATGCGTATGCAAAGTAGCCAATTTACAATCTTTTCTAAATACCTGCTGAGAGCATATAATGGCGTTGTATGCATGTCAATGGGATTGACAACATTATCTAAGGTGACCAATCCTGAATGGAGTTAACCTCCCATCCAATCATTCAGGTGAATGCGTTATGAAAAGATATCTGGTGTGGAAAATACATTTCTGTGATATATGCACTTAGCGTAATAATTGAAATGGAAGCAATTCAGACAGCCTTTAAAAGCAAATTTTACAAAATTAGAGATTCTTGGAGAGATGTTGAGAAATATCTTACAAATTCAAGATTATAAATCTTATAATGGCATAACTGTTATAAGAGCTGTCGAGTCCCAAGCATGAATTTAAGCACAAGCTCAACGATATATGGATAAGATAAGCTAGCTTGCTTAAGCTTCTTTTTCAAATGCCTAACAACGAAAATTTGCATAAGAGGAAACTGTATTTGCATTTTAATCTCGTGGATTAGAGCACGTTTTCCAATTGTAAAAAAAAATGTGCATAGCAATGTAAAGTAAACAAGGAAGCCATGAATTATAAAGTGAACATCCAAACAACAAAGCGCTGTAGTAGGCCAGGTGGCAGGAGTTTGGTCTTGAGTGGTATACCAACAATTTCAACAAAAGCTTTATATCTTTCAGTCCAAAAAACATTGTAGGTGGTCCATGGATTAAGTCATCTTTAAAAATGTAATGTCACAGCTTAGAGGAACACTATAGAGTAGTAGTTTTCCAGTTAACAGAAAATTGTAAGTCTAGCGTGGTTTTGGATAAAAGTTTTAAAAATTCGTCACTTGGACTTTGATGAATAATGAAATGGTGGCTATACAGTCCCCCTTCATGAACGACAGCCGGCGAATCCATTCAACAGGAAAAGCAGTCCCACGCCACTAGTGCGAGCGCCATTAGTTGTCCATAGAGGGCCTTTACTTGTCCAGACTTACAAAAACAGTGGCGAATATAGCACAAAAAAAAATTCGAAATTGTGAATGGATGAACTTGAACAAAAAGCCAGAGTGGCCATGGGAAGTGATTTGAAATATTAATGTGCATAAGTCCTTTAGCACGTAGCAGCTCTGAAGTCGTGGGAACTTGAGGGACAATCATAAAATTGCCTTTTGTCTAGAAATAATCGATTTTTATTCATATCATGGTAATAAGAAAAATACTGTATGACATCCCGTCAAAAATTCTACTTTTTTATAGAAAGTGCTGTCATCCAAAATCATCCATACACCTGTCAGTTTGGCAAAGGAAAGGTTTGTTAGTAGTCGTAAAGTTCGTGCAATATTTAGAATAGATATAGGGACTGTATATCCCCATTAAGTTTAATTCTATCCACGAGACCTTGGCTATTAAAACCACTGCCATACAGAAGACATTGATAAGAAACCCATGACTATCAATGACCAAAACAATCGAAAACCACAACTTAGAATTTCGGTTCAAGGGCATGGCGCTCTATTAGCAACATTTTACTTAAAACCATAAATGTCAGTTGCATGACCAATAGAGCACTGACTTTTAATGGAAGTGAGAAAACAGATGGTATTCACCCACTGTTCTCCCCTACAGTCATTTCTACGTGCGGGACTGTTATGGGAGTTGACCATACGGAGTGACCGAGGGGATATTTTAGGGAGGGATAATGGAAAAAGGGTAAGTCGATAGTTGACATAATCCGACATATCGGTGGCCAACACCAGGCCAAAGGAAATGCGACGGCAACCACATATAAGGTTCGGTTGTCATGGGAGCTACCAGAGGGAGTACGTGTAGTTCGAGGGGAACTTGAAGTAGCAACAGACTACAGCGATTATGTATGCTAATAACAAATGGTAACAACTCTAGTCTCTGCACTGTATTCCCTATGGTGTACTGGTTTTTTTCCATTAGGCTATAATGCAGGTCTTTCTACAGGTATAATTCCCATTAACTTGCCACTGAGTACAATGATGGAATTACAAAAATGTTGGGTGGGAAATAGGGTCCTATCAAAATTCTTAAATATCCGTAAAAACTACCAATGAACAACACCACTGGTAGGAATTTTGAATCCCAATGTCATTTGAAATTTGTAAAGAATTGAAGGTGTTAATTTCTTTGAATGCCATTCATTTAATTAGTAAAGGACTAATACATGTGTGACAACTTTGAAACCAGCTTATCATTTTGACAAGGGGTTGAACTGATGTTATACCAGTGATGAACAAACAAGTCAAGACCACCAATGACAACTGTATCAATGGCTTGTGCACTTAAAGACACTTCTAAAAACGTTTTCAGCAAATAAGTACTTGAAATCCAACTCCAAAAGCAAATAAAGCAATTTCAGAAAGTGATGGCTAAAGACTCCTTGTGGATTTAGAAGGTAAGCGAAAACACAAAAGCCCCTATCAACCGAAAGCTAAATGTTTTGTAAAAAACATATCAATTCCGAAAAGTCTTAAATGGTGCACCCTAATAGTAAACCTGGTTAAATCGTCAATTCTTTTAACAGGTGGTCCAAAATTTTAAATTACTATAATCAATGATTAAATGCTGCGACTCTCAACTCAATTATACATAGTTATAATTGCATTTTTATTCAAATATGCAATTGACATCACCATGTGTTTGCTGGCTGAAGAGTTCTGAGTTGAATTTAGAAAGTAGGTAATCCGCAGTGTAGCACACTGGTTATGATTTGAAGCTCGTAATCTAGAAGAAGTGAATGGTGTAAACTGTCGCATATATAGTAGATTTTAACTCGTTATTGAAGTCTACCGCAAATTCTCTCTAGTGTTAAGACTGCACTTAATAAGCTGATGCATGACAGGAAGATGCTGAGATTGCAGTCTCCCTCGTTCACAGAAATTCGTTATCGCCAAAAATCTTAATGGCCAGGCTTCTGCCATTAAACTTAAAACATTTTCAACTTTGGGGGTAAAACAGTTATTTAGAATCACAATTTGTAGTGCCAGGCTGGGAACCATCCCTGCCCGCACGCAACATGGTTACTACTGCCAACTAGAACGGTACATTTTAGTGGGCTGATATGGCTGCTGCAAGATATGAATCTGTTTTGTCCATATGCCAGTAAAAACACACCCGAAATACTATTACCCGTGATTATGTTTTTTTTTTCGGGGATGCCAATGTCATGTACCATATGGAGTCACACGATAAAAGTTCTCAGAAAGGACGTTTTTAAACGACAAAAGCAATATGACAAGGGTGCTCAAAATAGTTTAAAAGGAATATACGAACAAAAGACGTATTTCACATACACTTAGGTTTGCTTAATATAGTGTGTAACTAAGCGAATGACTACTGGCAATGCAAATTGTAATGGCCAGACCAAAGACAGTATTTTTGAACTTCAAAAGCATGAATTCAAATTTCAGCGGCCATTGAAACTTATTTTCAAGTGTTTTTTTCAAAAACCGACACCGTGAAATATTTAGAAAATGAAGAGATGGAAAGAATTCATACATGGATACAACTGGAAAGATGATGTAGGAACACGAGCCGCTCATACATGTATAATTTTTCCAATTAACGTAATTATGCGCAATTAATAATATACTTCACGGAATATGGAAGCCCTACTTTTGAAAGAAAAAATACTGCAGCTGTTAGTAAAGGGTTTAACCCATGTAGCCAAATTCAAATTATGCAGCACGACTATTCTATAGACAACGTTAATAGTGCAATGAAAAATAATGCTTGTCTACTTGAGACAGGGAGAAATGAGCTCTACGAAACCTGATATGGAACAAATGTTACTGTTTGATAAGCATAATTCAAGTTCTGAACGAGAATATAAGTACGCAAGACATGGCGGGTGTATTGTTGCAACCTAAACCAACCCACGTTCACTAATGAATTACTTCAATTTGAAATAGGGAGATAAATAAAGAATTGTTAATTCCCTCCCATCTTATCTAAGCTAGAAATACTACTGAACTGGCAATAGGAATGAAAGTATGAAATATCATCTATTACAAATTAGTAAATTAGCAGTTTTGAGTTCTGCTCTAGAGATGGCGCTGCGTATCGAATTAGAACGGAGTGCCATCTCTGGACCCCTTTAAAAAATAAAGTACGCATAAGTACTTTTCGGTTATTTTTCGTATTATCTGCGGTCAAGCCCTAAAAATGTAAACTCAAATTTGTGCAAAAATGTTCTCAATGAAGTTATTTAGTTTACCACCCCCTTAACACGTCAAATTGTGAAATAGTTATGTAGGCTGCCCTTCATTTTTTTTTAAATATAATACAAAAAAAAGCCTAATTTCGCAATCAGGATGGCAACCTGTGGCGTGGTTAACTTATTTATTGACCGTTATAAATTACCAGTCTACATTGAAATAATTTACTTTATTTACTCACCCATTCGGCTTATCACATAAATCTGCAATAAATTTGAATGCAAACAGGATCGACTTACCTATAAAAAAATAAAAGAGACAAAATAAATTAGAGAGAATAAACTTTCTCAATCTGAAAGGCAATAAAACCGGATGATAAGGCGAGATATCAATATGTTTTAGATAAGATCGCGAATGCGTTCAACAGGTGGTTCATAAAATTCTCCAAATGGATGTTTAGGATGCATAAATAATCCACTTTTAGAAGTTGGAAATTGGGTGGTGAATAGGGATCAAGCAGTCAGGCTACATAACGGCCAGGAAGTCAACAGGGTGACCAGACCGAGGCATTATTTCCACGAAATGGGTTCTGATTTATATACTGTCCCTGTGCATCCAGGGCGGATTAGGCGACTGACCTATAAATGACAACTTAATAAGACAAGAATAAACTAGAGGACACTATATTAGCTGGTCGTGCGAATGGATCCAGTGTCATAAAAGCCTTCGAATTCACGGCAAACAAAACCCAAAGACCTCAGGAGTTAACCTTTAATTTAATATATGACGGAGGGGAAAGACACTTGATAAGCCCGTGCTCTTGGTGGGCGAGACGACATCAAAATTGTTTGAATATTCGATGTGCGCTATATTATTAAAGTGCCAGGAATGACGCTTCTTAAAAATCAATAAATCCAAAGTAGAAAAATTCCAGCACGGCATTGCAAGATTTGAAGGCGCCTTGTTCGTGGACGAGAGTTCTTGGAAAAATGATATGTCATATCCATGGATATACAGTGTGGGAAATGGAATATATGGGCATTTATAATGCACTTTAGTCTATAATTTATCAAATGTATCTCCATACGTGACCAATTTTTGCTATGTTACGCGCACTTCTGTTATTGTCATAAATGCCTTTAAATGTTTTTGACATAAGAATATAATAAGAATAACATAATACATGGCGATGTGTAGTGCATTATACGGCTACATGTCTTTTTCTGTCCATGGCCATTAAGGGTTATTCAACAAGGACGTCCCCGAAATTCCTTCAAAAATTGACCCCCTACCCCCTGTCCACATGGTGTCCATTTTAGCCTCATGAGAACGTTCTTTTTGAATGGCCCCTTATAGAATAATAGAACACATGAACATGCACAAACGAGAAAAACTTGTCATTAGGCATACATATCTCGTCAAATTCTGGTCTAACCATAAATGCATGTCCATACATGGCCCATATATATATACACACACTATGTAACTTTTACCCGGATACATTGCTTAAACTGTTTCCCCTGTTAAGTATTAAGAATGTTAAATTAAAGATGAGGGACGTATTTATAAAAAATGACTTTGAACACCAGTAATGGCCATACATGACCATGTTTTCAGACAAAATAAGGAGAACATATGGCACATATGTCCCTATAGCTATTCCCATGGTAACGCCATGGTAACGAACGAAAACGTAGTTAACCAATGAAGAAAATGTAACACTGAGGAGGTGAAAACTGCAACAAAACACTGATAATCTTGTGCACGAGAGCAAGGAAAGGAAGTTTCTTTGTTTGGCTATCAAGGCATCGCCCATTGGTCTTAAAAATGATATTTCTTTCAGAGATAGTGAATGTACAAACATCCCCGAGAAGCGAGGACCGGAAACCCATAAATGAAAATATGGAAGTGTCATAGACAAATTAAAAAAAAAACTTGAGACTGGAAGTCCATAAAAGAAAATGTGCAAAATGGCATTTCCTTAACCTGTGACTAACGCGTGACAGCACGTGTTAAAACGCTTTACTACAACGCCATGACGTTATTTGGTTTTGTAAAAATATGGTAGTTTAAAATCTGGGCCTTACGCCCCCTCAGTTTATGAATGGAATTTATACTCGTTGCTATCTGCCACCCAGACACACACGCATATTTCTCGTTTCCTCAGTTTTTTAGCAAAAAAAAAAGAAGAAGAAAAAAATTCCCATCAAATTACACTTTCTGAACAACATGCCAAACACATTTGAAAGCAGGACACGCTCCCGGAGGTAACAATTTCCCTTTAAAAAGCAGAATGAAAAAAATTACATAAAAATGCCATATTGTGCTTACTACACCCACATTACGTAAGTGTGAAATTTCAAGTTTCCAACCTTATCTTTATCCCCTGTAAAGCATTTTAATCCCTCGACCATAAAACGCACGAAATGGCCCATTGCATTACTTGAGCATCGCGGATAGAATACAACTTGACGACCTCGAGTGGACGTGATGATAAAACATAGACACGAAAATTCCATCTGGACAGAGGGTCGGTTGAAAAAAAACCCCCACCAAATACCATATCAGTAGTAACCTTAATCAGTCATGACTTATCCAGAGTGAACTAATCTTTTGCGTAAATTAGCCAACAAGTGTTAAGATAGACAGTGCTAAAAGCTTAGCATTTTCTTGTACACATTCCACCAAGATAGCTAGCTTGCTTTCGCTACCTGTTTAGTAGTCTAAAATACAACACACAGGATACACGAAAAAATCCGTCGTGACAAAAATCGATAAGGCAACAATGAATTTGCGAGCACCTTCCAAATGTTATCCAGAAGCCCCGAGTGCGAGTAAACATGAGAAATATGCTCGAAACTATTCAAATATTCACGCCGTTTTACACTCAGTGCACCAGCTGCCACTTCAGCAGCGAAATATAAAATTTCCTAGGCACACTTGCCTTACAAAAATGAGTGCCGATTAAATAAAATACAATTTATAAGCCTAGCACCGCGAAACGGCACAAGCGTGATGGCGGCCAAGAGTAAGACAATTTTCAGGCATAATTTGGGCATCTCTCCGCGAAATTGGTTGAAAAGTCGTTTTCCAGTTGGTTTTAGAGGCAGAGACACGTATGCGAAAGTCTCAAATTGGCAACACGTCCTGAATAATGCATGTCTTTTTCGTGAAAACTACCTCTGAAAGGTTCCCCAAGAGTAAAACCAATAGCGCTCTTCAAAAATTTGGCTCCAATTATATCCATTCCCTTATCCCATTTTCTCCAATTTCCCCTCCATAATGTTTAAAATAAAACGAGCAATCCGTGGCGATAAATGCACGTTTTTACCCTCAAAATCTATTTTCCCGACTTTAGGATGGTTCCCGAGTGGCTTTTACTCCTGATACGAACGAAACTACCAATGCAAATGATATGCAGATACATGAAACATGGTTTAAGACGTTTCCAACATTTCTATTGGATTTTATTATTGCTACTCAAATTCCCAAATCAAAGAATCTTACACAAGCTGATAATAATAGGAACGAAGTACAGAAAAATACTTAGGCCTAAAAACTGGCCATTTTCATTCCATTAATGGACATCAATGTTCCAAATGGAATTGATCACTTGTACATGTAAATACTCGTACAAATGAAATAAAAGGTGGCTTGTTGCATACACCATGAAAAAACAGCAGGGATGCACCAGTGGCAAGGCCCAAAGTACTTTTAACCTATAGGACTACAGAAGAGAAAAAAGTTTTTGTAAGCCGTTACCCCGCAGCATAAGCCGATTCTCAGCCGTTAGCCGTTACACTTCCGCTTCACCGCCGCTGCTGAACTTCCACAAAAAAAAACTAATACCGAACACAAAGACTGGTATGATCGTGCATTATACCTGACAGCGAACAACCATTATACAGAACAGTCTACCAACCATTACTATACCATTCAAACTCACTGTCACCGCTGTATAATCTATACATGTACAGTGTATCTGATGGTTGTCAAAGATACTTTACAACACATAATTCATCAATAAATCTACAACTGTCGTGGGTTCTGTCCATTATACCGTTGACCATGTATGTTGTCATTAAGGGTACCACAATTCCCACACAATTCCAACTTGAAAACGTCTTCATTGTGGTCTTGTTTGAAGAGGTCAAACCACGTCCAATTTTCTTGTCAAGGCTTTAAGAGCTCGCAAGGTCAACTCAGTAACCAAAACATCCGAGTTTCGAGTGTTCGTAGATGACAACAAGAAAAAATACACATCAAGTAACACTTAAAAACGATATCGGTACAAAGGGTGTCCATAAAATATGGAGCAAGTTGGTTGGCATGAAAAACCCATTAATCGTGATGTCAATCCAAAGATGATATGTACGTGTGGGTGTATAGCTACAGGGTCATTCCATGGTCAGCAACAAGGGGATCAAACTAGGTTTAGAATCGTTTTCTAGCATCCGAAAACTTTCCTGCGAGTATACAAACATGCAGGACTTAATAAAAGTAGGAAAAAATAGCCCCAAAAATCCAGTAACGGAGCCATGTTGCGGTGTAAAAATACGCCCGCTGTTTGTTAAAATATATAAAGACCTTTTCATTTGTCGCTTCTCGGTTGCCTGCTTTCTATAAAGTACATTGCCACAATTTGAGTTTCTTGTCCGCAGAACAGTAGTATATATATCGTTATTTTTAGGAAAAGTCGGCAAAAGAAATTCAAAACCGTAACGGAAAACGATGATGAATAATGATGATGTGGCAGTGCGGCTATGGGATTTTGACCCGACTTTGCCATAAGATACATGCTTTACTTTTAAAATGGTGCACTTTTGTAACAAGCTATCATCGTAAAAGCATCTTATGTTAATACGAATTTGCATAAATTTACGACGCAAAGCGTATAAAAACAGAAAAGTATACCGATCGATTTTCGAAAGATGAATTTTTCACCAATTGGATATTATTAAACCATACACGCAGTACTGATATCACCAAATAACTTAAACTGCCGACATTTAGGAAAATTAGAAAGTTGTCTCGTATTTTCATCTATAGAAACTGGTTCAATTTTGCCAAACGATTACATACGATCTTTGCAAAATACATAGTTTACTGTTATTTATACTATTGAACAGTAATATAAATGATCAACTGTAGATCATTATAACAGTTGTGGTCACGGAATGGATTTCAGCTGGATTCAACCACAGGTTGAAATTCATTCTAGGTTAAACAAATACGCTAAAATTAATTCCAAATCAGCATAACTAGCACTAGGATGACATGTATTTACCTTGGTTGAAATACACATACAACTTTATTGATATTTATTCAACCATAGACTGAAATACAAATTAATTTTACTACCACTATAAGATTTCAGCAAAGTTAAAATCCATTCAACTAGGATTTCGACTAGGTTGAAATTTATTTCGTGACCACAACTAAAGTGTTATGTTTCGTTATTGGAAAAAAAGACAAAGTCGGCCAATCAAACACTCAACATTTCCAAAACTGCTTCACTTTTTCAGCCTGTTTACGCAATTCCCCATATAATTAATCTGTTTTTTTGCGTTTACACACCCACTTAAGTTTTCAGAACGTTCACCTATTTTACCGAAATATTTCAGAGAGGTAAATTTATGATTTCACCATGGCCATAAATTGCAGGCAGTTTAAGCAGTCAAGATGGCCGCACGAACAAAGGAACTTGCACATGCTTGTTTCAGTAAACAGATCACCAGAAACTTTGCTATATGTGACCGCATTTTATTTCTGAACTTTTTCTTAGAAAACACAATATATATTTCCCGTTTGCGAACGAAAACAAAGATGAAAGCGACATCAACAATCACCAAAAATAGGTTTTTTGAAGAGTAACACAATAGCACTTGGATGAGATAGTCATGGAAATAAATTTTAAAAGAAAAATAGGTTTCTATATAAAAAAGTCCTCAGAAAATAACATTGGGGGAAATAACTGGCAAGAAGGCAGGATGTTTGTCAAAGGTTCATTCCCAAATGAAGCACAAGAAAGTAATTGTTGGCATCTCCGGAATATATATTTATTCGCAGGGTGATTCAGGAAATGTGTCAGTTTTACCTTAAGTGCCGTTGGGAGTATTTTGGTGGTTTTTTTTGTTTTAAACTCAAGCAACTCGAAGGAATGAAGGGTGTATAAAGAGCGTCGTAATTTTTCTTGTTTTCATAAACATTTCTTAGGTTTCGAGCAGCTAAAAATATGCTGAAACAACAAAAACTAACGGAATTTTATTTTCATAACTGTTTAGTTATAAAATAATGAACATAAGGGGCTGTCAAAATAAATTAAAAAGATTTTTTGAAGTTTACATAACCAAGTCGAGTTTAAGATTTTTTTTTCTAGAAATACATAAATGGAGATTGATTCATAAACTAGACATTGTGAATTTGTGACAAATACTGTACTTAAAACGGCATCATTTTTTGCCGGTTAGGTCAGGTTAGTAAAAAAACTGGGTTCAAATAACAATATAATACATAATTATAGTAAATTATCGCAAAATTTGAGTATAATAAGATATAATGGAAATTGGCGGGAAAGGCCAAAGTCGAGTCTAAACTAACCATTAAAACGCCCGTGCTCATAAAATGTTCATGGATTTATGCCCACTGATAGTGAAATGAAAAGATCCAGAAAAAAATGTAAACAGTTTTTCAAATGTAATTTATCATAATTTCAATATTTTCTACAAATATCGTATAAAAATATATCATCCATGTATAGAGCAGATTATTAGACTCAAAACGTGATCAAAAATGTGCTATTTGACTAAAATTAATTAAATCATTAACAGATTAAAATTATCAGAAAAATGGCGGATCAGGGTAACACTTTTTGGGTTTACCTGCACCACCTATTCAATATTTCGTATCGATTCTCAGAGGGAAAAAAACCCGCTTCTAGCATCCTCTATTTGCATGGAATGGGTTTAGGTCGGTTATAATTGGTAGCCCTGCAGAACGGTGGCGCTCCAAGAAGTGGGAGATTGAAAGCAGGGGTAAATGCACGTCATTTGTGTTACTTCTCCCCTTTGTACGTCACCTTCCCCCTGCCCTCATCATTTTAAAAAGGCTTCCCGGAGCGAAGGATCCGAATAATGCAGGTCCAACTAGCCCCACCCTCGCGTCGGCCCGTTAAGAGTGAATTCACAATGGATGATATATTGGTACGAGTGAACCCTCGACACCCCGGGCTAATGTTTCTTTCCCCTCCCCCTAACACACTACTTTTACCCCTACCGTCCTTCACATTTTTTAAACCGTGATAGATACGATAGGGGCTCTACCTGACGGCTACAACGGCACCTTTCAGCTGCATGACAAGAGTAAGCGATCACTCCACGAATAGAACAATTTGCCGTTCAAATTTCAAACAATTCTTACAACTACCTAAACTGGAAAACAGTAACAACATGATTATGAACCCACACTTTATTTATATTACTCTTTAGAATAAAGTTTAGAAGCACATCTCGTGTAAAAAGTTGTGTTTCCACATTTATGGAAGTACATCAACAACACCTGAACTCAATTTACGTATGTTTATATCGAACTGTAGTACTGAAATTCCGTAAATGTCACTACATGCTATTTCAATTTACATGGCGTATGAAAAATAAGAACGCTTTTTTCCCCCATTGCAACACCCTGTACATAGTGATTGCATTAGCCACATCTGGGACCCTTGATCCTTGTAAGCCAAACATCATGTTCCAAGAGTTTCCAATTCCCTTTCCAACAGTGTAGTAATCGCCATCGTTAAACAATATACGAGCATCATCGGTGCGTTCAGATCCTATTTTCCAGGATTACAAATCCAACAAATTTGTATGACAAATCCTGCATGAAATCTTTCGATTTGATTGGCAGCCCATTCAAGCGGACGATTTTTTACAAAAATCCGAGACAAAAAAAAAACAACACGGTCGAGCGAACGAAATCAATATTAACGAGTAAGAGCTAGGCCTATAACTCCCAAGTTTTGTCATCGGATCATTTAAAAATCTTGGTGAAAAATTAAGTTTGTCGTTCGTCGACGATGATAACGATAATCGAGGAAGAAATTGAGCGTACAAATCTGCCTTCCAAATGGATGCCTTCGTTGCATGCATCTGAAAATGAATGCGGACCTATCAGCTCCCGTACACACCGAGAGACAAAAAATCGATAAGGGAATCTACGTCGTGGCAAACGACGTTTAATTATTGATAATGAGGTTTGACGGAGGACTCAAAACGGAAGCATACTTATTCAAAGGATTAATAATGGCAAAGCAGAATACACGGAAGACGTAACCCAACCCAATCACCGTAATAATAGCCAGCTTTACAACTACATGTACAACATCCAAGTTTACAAAAGCGTGGCTCGAAAACGATAAAGAAGTACCTCCAAGCTCCTATTTATGAAATTTGTGGTCGATACTCTTCAACTTTTTAATACACAATTTCCATTCTAAACGGCCAAGATTTGTCGCTTTAATGGAGTATAAACTTCCACTCACAAAGGTTCACATGGCAATTTAAAGATGTGCCTCGCCAGATGTCGTTACTATAGTGGCATATAATTTTAAGGTTAACATTCTAGTTTCACAGAATATGTTTCCGAATATTATTAAAGAAGATAACCACATCTTACAGAAATGAAATGGTTAACTTCCCTGACTTTTCCAAGTTTTTTAAACAATTTTCTGTAACCATCCCGACGAATATAATTAAAACGAAAATGACAAATCCCTAAAATACTTAAAGAACAAATTTTAAGAACACAATCTACAGAATGCAGCAATGTTCAGCAGCGGCGGTGAACCGGAAGTGTAACGGCTAACGGCTGTGAATCGGCTTACACGGCGGGGTAACCTCATAACTAGCTACGCGAAAGCGAAATATTTCCAAGTTGAATTGCCTCGACTTTTTCAAAATAAATCACTTGTCTCTTACTATTGCTCAGTATATGAATGAATTAATTTTAACTGCAAATTTCGTAAAAATTAATTCAGAATTCCACTTTTCATTTCAATAACATGTAGAGTGAAAAACAAATGTTCCACCAATGAAGATTTACGACCTGAAATGCATCAAGAATCTAAACGTCTTATAGAAAGCCCTTTTTGTAATGAAACAGTGTGGCTATAACTCAGCATCTCGCTTCATTAAAACTCACTTCAAAGCAAAAATTGTATAGTCGAAGGGCCGCAACACACACGTTATAGAAAGCAACATATATATATATATATATATATATATATATATATATTAAAACCACCAAAATTTTTATATCTCAGTAAAACAGACTCGTAAAACTGAAAACGCACGTCGTAAATACGAACAAGCGTTATAATGGCGTTCGCCTATGGATTCTCAAAGATCCCGATGTAACACACCGAACGTTTTCATGTCCGAAATACTGCATCTTTTGGCTGAACTTTATTGACCAAAAGTGCAAATTTAACGAGAAAAAAACCCCAACTATATCTGATGCTTTATGTACGCCCCATAATGGAGGTTAATGCTACACTTCTGAAATAGCCTATTCAAAAAGTTACAAAGTTGAAACGGTTCCAGTGGAAAATAGTGGAATCCTCAACGAGTATATAGATAATGTTTTATAAAGGAAAAAATAATATGATATTAAGTAAATGAACAGAAGCTAGTACTTTATACAATAATTAAATAGTTAACCGTGGCCACGTGCGCTGACCAGTGACCATGCTGCAGGTTGTCCAACAATAAAAAAAAGCAACGCCATAATGGATGTAATCAAAATGCACTTAACAATGAACAATGGCGTAGAGATGGATGGATGGAGGAAATAAAAAATAACACAAAAATAGCAGACTTTTATATAATGGGGCATTTTACAATGACATGTGTAGTGTACAACAAATAACAAGCGTCAAGCGGGGCAATTGTTCGGAAACTCGAAGCGTGTAAACACGGCGATCCTCCAAAGGTGTGCCAGATGTCAGAAGCCATTGGGAAAGTTTTCATTTAATGGCGTCCATTAATGGTTTTCCTGGTAATAGCGTGCAATCACCGAGGATGGCCATTATTATTACACGCTCGACGTGCATTCAAATAAGGGGTTTTTCACCTGAATTCTCAAGAGGAGAAATATGGGTCTACCAAACACAAATATCCACTTCACTGCAATTCCAGGGTAGAAAGGGTTAACGCTTGTTTCGTGATGTTGGTCGAAATTTTTGAGATTATGGAACCAATCCTCTTATTGCTCCATATACAATGTAATGTGAAATTGTGTAAAAACAGAATTGGGTGTACATTGTACAACTTCTTACATTTTATCTGATATTTTTTTTTCTCTTCTATTAGTGAAGCTGTTTCTATAAAGATTTAAATTTTTCATTGACATCGATTTTTATTTCTAAATTATCTAACTGGGCGCACCCCGCCATGAACAATTTATGGAAATGTATTCTTGGTAATAAGGCTATTCGTTATAGTGTTAAACAAAGGTACACAATTTTGTCTATGAATATAAACAGAAGCATGGGGTTTTCTATTCAAATTTTCCTATAGAACAACTAAATAAACATTAAAATTTAAACTGTTTACATTATAATAATTTACATAAATAAGATCTGCATTTGACAACCTCTGTAAACGAGAAAGATATCTCAATAGTACCTATAGTCAAGAGCATATGCAAAGCACGAAACAAGAAACACTGAAACTTACAACATAAACAAAACTCCTGTTGTTATAGTATTTTAAAATCACTCTTAAAACAGTTTGATTCGGTTATGTCAAAATTGGTTTTTCATTAAAATGTAAATATTGCGATTATACAAAAGAATCTCATATTGATAAGAGTGGAATTTTAAATTTGTATGAAGGCTTGGTGAGATTCTGTTGCTTAGTTTTGATAACCCATCAATCTTTGTAAAAATCATGTCTAAAGTCAGATATACATGTACCACCTGCGCATGCGTACATCATACAAAATTCATAAGTCTCAAAAACTGCCTTTTCAAACGCTTCAGCTTGAAATAAACGTAGTTTCAGCAAATTTTCCATTAGACAAGGAATTTCTTTGGTTTATTAACACTTCCCCACATAAAAAATTAATTACAATAACCCGAGAGTTGGCAAAATGTGCCATTTACCTAATAAGATTTCCACCAATGGTTGTAAAAAAAACCAACTATAAGGCGCTTCACCTCACGAACTTCCATGGCAAATGGCAAGATATTTCTTAATGGATGGCCCCTGTTCCAAACCTACTTAATATTTTTGAAAGCAGGTCAGCAACATACGGCCGATGCCCCTGGCAAACCACCGCCAAACAAAGGACGAGGGGGAGGGGGAGTAAGTAAAAGGGGGACATGCAAAAATGTAATGTATGCCTAGGTTGGCCACATTTTTCATGATCATTATCTCAACACTAGCCCATACTTAAAGCAGCAGAGGAAAAAAATCGTACTACTAATGTATCCAGAAAACACCTCTGGCCGGTCAACGACAACACTGACCAGTGGGAAATGCGGATCTGGTTGTTGTTTTCTCCTCCTCCCCCACTTTCCTGTAGCCAACACTGGTTTTCATATACAACACATATTGGCATAGCTAACATGGATGCACTATAGTACATTCCTATTGCAGAAATTGAAGACTACATTATTTACTTTTCATGGTTTTACAGTTGATGAAATGGGATTATCAGTTGCTTCATTGAACAAACAATGCAATTCTTCATAGATTTAACCCGTCTATGAACGAGAAAATCTTTTTTATATATATACACTTTTTTTTGTATACTAATCATACAAAAAAAATGAAATGTTAGAAATTGCAATTCAACGAAGCGTAACATGGATTCATCTCGAGCAAAAGTCAAAGCGAATGTCATATTCAATTTTCATTTTTTTCCCTACAGATATAGAAAGAATGATTGATTGTTGGGTGTTCGCGATCAAGTAAATTTTATAGGATAACCTTTTTTCTATTCAGCGATTATAAATATTGAAATTTGATTTTGGAGAATTTCTATACCAAAACTTGCAACAAAAAAGAAGCTGCTGAAAAAATGGCCGTTAATAACTTAATATGAAAACGGTAGAATATAAAAAGTGGAAGTGTAGCGAAATTGAAAAATATACACCAGAGTTTTGGTCAGACTCATTCAACAACGGCCATGTTATACAGGCAACCCGCAAATGTTATTATAGAACATTCATCAAAAGCGAATGTCATGTTCCATAAACGATTTGATTCAGCTTCAGCGCCATCTTTGTTTTTAGGTTTTAAAAGATAATTTGATATTATTCAACTGGCATCATCGATCATTGTTTACCATCTTTGCGAATTAATTTACGTGAAAATGATGACTGAAAGGTTATAAACAGGGTTCCCCCTAACCTGGAATTGTCAGGGAAATTGGATAGACATTGAATAGTCAGGCATATCAATATTACATTTGCTTCCCAATAGCCAGTTATTAGTAAACATAAAATTCAATAAATGTTACACTCAACCAAACCTGCATCTAATGGAAAATTCCCTTTCAACTCATTTGAACATTATTTCATGTAAAACCGACAATCTTGTTGGTACGTGTTTCTTCAACAATAAAATAAAATTGTTGTCTACAACTAACCCATGAATATTCGCTAAACTACTAATAAAACTAAGTTTAATTGGCTATGAATATGGCAAATTGTCGTATTTTCTTGGTCGTCGTGATGGTCATGGAAAAGTCAGGGAAGAAATTTTCGTTTCATGAAAAACCCTGTTAAAAGTTCTAAGATTTAAATTCTTAAAACAACAACCCCATTATACCGCATGACTTCCCCCATGTTTTTTATAAGAGGCAGTTAGTTCTAAATGCATACATTGTCAAAAGTACAACAAACACGGCACTGTACCGTGTGAAATTTTTCTAATAAAACGCAAAATGGTGAACAAACACGTCAGGGAAATAAATATTATCCATTTTAAAAGACGTGTTTAAGCTGATGCTCGAGCGAAATTGGTTTTAGAAGCGAAATATAAGTATGAGATTATGCACATTGGTTGAACATTTTGAATTACTCGTTTAGTAGGACCTTAATTCTCGTCGACTATTGCAGTATTATTATAATAAGTGTTCAAATAAACCTGTTTCATTTTCCCCCATGGAGTTATGAATATGTGAAATTCCTTCTTTTTCAATTTGAATTTTATCGCGACCAAAACATGAACTCAAACGCTATTCCGGAATACTTTAAAATTTCGATGTCAGTCCGTGTCAAGTGATAATCCCATTGCAGTTAGCATCGACGACGCGCTACATTTGTATACAAGATTAGAAAAATCTAATTTAAAACAAAACGTGAACCGATGCTCAACCCACGTGGAAAAGTCAAACCACTGATGTCAGTTCAACCGAAAAGTAATGACACGCATTTTGCCAACATAACAAGTGCCAAACAATAAGCGGTGCCCTTGCAATTTTAACAGTAAATCTTGCGGTGAATCGATAAAATATAGTTGGAAACCCAAAAAGTGAGCAGTATTAACATTCATGGTCGTACTCTGTTGCGGAATTACACAGTCGTGCATTGACAAATGATACACAACCTGGAGGCTTAAATCCGCCATCTTGAATATCCTCAATGTATGCCATTGTATATGCGGTATATTCGAATGAAAAGCATTAAAACCCCAGAAAGGAAATTTTCAACTTCCCTTTTCAGTTTCCCTTACTATCCTCAATCGACTGAAAATTCAAAATGTGTTTGACAAGTTCAAAGAAATTGTTTTCGAGCACACTTTACAATGTGCAGCAAATGATAACACAACAATTAACTTTGAAACTTGCACACAAACTTACTATCAAAGTTAAGTTTTTAATTAGGAGGTAAGCGAATATTCGTACCATTAAACAGTTGTACGAGTAGATAACACAATTTTTTGGTTAAAAACAACATGTGAAAATTGAATTAAGTGGGGGAATTTTCCATTTCTATGCTTCAGTGCTAACCATGCTTTCCATCTCTTATGACTTTTATGATAACTAATAACTGGCTTTGTGAAAGCAAAATTATGACTTCTTAGAAAAAATATATTTCCAAACATCAGCTCTTGTTTTATTAACATAATTTCATCACATCGTGCAAATTAAGGATAACTACTCTTGGAAGAAAGAAAAAAACATTACAGATTCCAGCGACACCTAGCTGCAGGTGTGGTAAAATTGGAAATCATGTATGAAAAGCACAGACGAATATAACAAGGCAATAAATGAAGATCATAAAAAGATGGAGAATGTGCAAAGTATAACACATTCGAATTTCATTTCTGGAGCAGAAAAAAAATGGATTTTGGTACTTGGGTAAATAAGAGCCATTTAAAAGTGCAGTTTGGCCAATTGAAAAACGCCTCAAAAATCGATGGGGCAAATGGGGGGAAAAGCGAAGAAAATCCTTCCAAGACGAAATATGAAGGCGTCAGTCATGCTTAGCTAAACATCCAGTTCTGTTTGCTGGTGACGAGTGATGAAAATCTTCCATCAAAACACATCGTACAAAAAAAAAAAGAAAAATACTGTCTGTTTATAAGCATCCAGTCTCTGTGAGAGCCGCCATCTACGTTTCTTAAATATAACACGGAGTGACGAGAGGCTTAGAGAACAAAATCCTCTAGTTGAAATACGTGAGCTCTCAAGAAATCACAGGATTTATTTAATTTCTATATCATTGATACTTTTTATTGGATTTTTAGACGACGAAGACGCGTGTGCATTTAGACACGCGTGCAGTGTTGCAAATCGATGTATAGACAATGATTATAATAGAGTAAAAACAGTGTAAGCCAAAGAAAGTGTATATTGAAGATTGCAAAAAAGTAATATATGAACCGTTAAATATCATGAAAGATTGATAAATACGCCTGCATGGAGAATCTTGAAATAGCACGATACAATCTTTTGACTTTATCCACCAATTAAAACTAAAATGGCAAACGTCCGTGTATTAATTCATCATAATTTGGCCACCAAAGAATGTCAAGATTTTGATATTGAGGTTACCGAAATCTGACACGTTAAGTGCATGCGTCAGGGCGACTTAATTAATTAATCGACGATTAAAAACTATTTCAAAAGATTTAATTTGGAAAATTACACGAGATGAGGAGGAAGGCTTTTCAAAACTATATTTTCAATTTGTCATCGTGTCAAGATCTCAAGAACTGGAAAAAACACGACTACGATTCGTGTAACGAGCTATATAATTTGATGTAAAGCACTTGCTCTTGAGTGAAATGGCCAAACCTCTTTGTACTGGGCAATTAAGTTAGCGTAAAAAAAATTAGCAACATCAAGAAATAAATTCTTATAAAAAGGCCGTTGTTTTCTGCTATCTAAATTTAGCCACTGTAGTACATAAATCAAATCTTAAGTGTATTTTAAATGCAAGGAAAATTCCAATGATTCTATGGGCGGATTTAATGTGCCATCTTCTATAGAGTAAAGTATGCATAGTGTTTCCTTTAATATTTGTATCAGTGTCATTTAAGTTTAAAAGCCACGGACTTTACGTGTAAAATGTGACTATAACTGATGATAGGCATTTCAAAATAACACAGAATCCCTCTTAACCGGCTCAACTGGCATTTTCAGGAGGGTACAAAAATAAAATTTCGTGTAAACGTTTTTTGCGTAAAAACCCTACACATTTGAACGTTTCGTTACGTTATGTTGCCTATGTTTCGCTATGCTATGCTATGTTACGGAAACGCCCTACACATTTATATGTTGACTTTTTTCTGACATTAGCTTGCAGCGCCGCCTATTTCAGGATATTTCTCTGCATTCTTGCCCTCTTGCT
>JAQGAE010000866.1:0-28736 GCA_034696685.1 Julus scandinavius | reverse complement strand
TCAGTATGATGGATCCGATCTGACATTGTATACATAGCCTCTGTAAATTGAGGCCCGATAACTTCATAGTACCGAATATATAATTTAAAGTTGTGGGCGTCACCTATGGAAACAAACAAACTAGTCCAAGTTTTGGTGCAACCCGCATTTTGAAATAATAAATTCTGAAGATATTGATCCAGTTTTGATAAGATTTTGATGCGTACGTATATGTATTTTAGCACTTGAGTTTTTGGCGCCCTATGTTGACGTTTAATTACACAGCGCTCATTTGGTTTTGTACTGTAGGTTATGGGAAAATTATGCAATGAATTGCATGAAAATATTACCTCCGGATTATTTGGAATTGCAGATGCCAATCTTGCAATGTCAAATTGACCTCTCGAAAAAATGATAAAATTTCATTGTTAGTCTTGAATTAGGACATCATCAACTCGATTAACCCGGTAAGAATAAGTACTGCCTGTTATAGGTTGTCGTGAAATACTTTTCGAGACAATGACTTTTGAGTGGGCCATAATTGCTCGGGTTGATTAGTTCGTAATGTTATTTACCCACACTTTAATTGCACGCTGGCATATAACGGGGAGGTTTTTTTTTCAATTGCTTTGACATAGTATTTGTATAGGAGGTCGACACATGTAATATTTAGCACCTTGCAAACACTCATTAGGAAAGTTTTGGGTTAGACAGACTTAATGTTGATCAAACAGTTTGGATATTTACACGTGCTGATGGAAGGCCTTTGGAACAAAAGTGTTGTACAAGAAAACCATTAATTAAAACGATGTATCCTTTCTTAATTCCACCTATCTTAATGCGTTCCATTTTACATACATGTGCCACTATAATACAAACATCAAAACGCATTTCTTACAACAGATTCCAAAACAAGTTTCTATTTTATGCGAGTCCTTAAATGGGTTGCCTTTAATAGCATGCAACGTCGTTATTAAATTACTGTATATCAGTTAATTGAAATGCTGAACTTTTTTTGTGCTTTGTGCAGAAAATATAGGACTGAGATTGTGTACAGAATGCTGGGAAAAGGTTTTTTTCTTCTTCAAATTTTTCTTGAGAGATTTTATATCCGGAAGTAATGAATATCGCCCAATTTTGTAGTTAATTTTTTTATTTCGAAACCACTATTAAATGAAATATTAACAACCAGCCGCGCTTACTGCCTGTTCCACATTCCACAATATCGTTGCAAAAGCTGCCGATTTTATAATTAATACCTGCTACTGAATGCTGATATATATTTTACGGAGATGGGGTCACAGAAAGTTGGGAATTTCATGGCCAGAATACAAAAATCTATAATAGACAAGGGGGCAAACTAAAACGCTTCGCAATGCGTGATGGGTAATTTTTTTTTTGTGTATTTCGATGATACATATGTATTACATAAAAAACTGGTTTTCAACCCCTTTTGTTTTCAAATTTTTCATGTGTTTTCTATTGAGGACACGTCTTGGAGCAAATTTTCCTTGCACACAGAATACTGGGAACATTAAAATCCCTCTCAAGTTTACTAACCATGCGGGATGTGTTTATTGCTCAATGTCCATCATTTTAAATAGCTTGCGCAGGTCTGTAGTATAATCACTCGACTATCAACTATAAATTTTGAAAGGTGGTTCATACTTTTTCCGTTTTATATCCACTGATGCAGCGCCCACAAACGTTAACTGAGGCCTGTCGGAGAAATTGCTTGTGGGATTTATGTAGAAAAAATAATAATAAAAGTAAATTAAATTGTAAATAAAATATGTTTCCCAAGGATGGACGCTTTTTACTCAAAAGTATATCAATAGCATTTAATAATCATGTGAAAATAATGTAGGCGTACGTTCATTGACTCTAACCAAGGGTGTGTTTGTTGAGATTCCCGTAATTAACACATGTATTACGAGTTTCTTGCTCAGTTTCCATATATGTTTTCTTAATTTCCTGTGTCGGTGCTCCCTAACTTGTATAGTTTATGGTTCACAGACGGATTATAAACTAACAGGAAAATTATTAATGATTTGGAGGAAAACTTATGACCAAACACGGAAAAGTGGATGTTTTAGCTACAATACTGGTTCTTGCCATTGCTTGAATATTTTAAAATCTCGCCATTTTTTTTTAAAAATTTTATTTTGTTTTTCCAATCGCATTATTTTTGAAACACGGTGTTATTCCGAATTTCCTGGTTGAATAGTATCTGAATATAATTCATGCACCATTTTGCAGAATTTTTAAAAGCGTGTGCAATTTGAACACCTTACACCTGATCATGAATCCACGACATTCCAAAGGCAGAAAATTCACTTAAAATATATCTGGGTCACGCGAATCATTGTGTAAACGTCACATCAATGTAAAACCAGTTTTCGTAACTAAACTTAGATGAAAAACGAGATGATATTAGGCCTACATAGCAGCTAATTTTCAGCATGAAACCTCCAACTTTTTCTACATGCATCTTTTTCGATATGCACACTTGTTATTCAGACGGGTCTACATGAACTATGCAGATTACTTTAACAAAATGTTTGTTATAGATAACTGAAGTTATTTTAGCCTAATTCGACAGTAAGAAATATTTAAAAAAATATGGATATATTTTGAATCGATATAAATGTTTGGATTGAGATCCCTTTTTTAATGAAGATAGAACAAAGTAAAATCGTAATGTTTTGGATACACCATATATTTTTTGTTCTTAACGCTCACGTGTTTTGGTCAACATTCGAACCTATAGATTATTTTAAAAAGAGGCGCTGTTATCCTTCATGTTAATCCTGTTCAACGATAAATAGTAGTGGCCTACTGGTTTTATAGTTGATTCGCTTTTGGCCTTTCATGATTTCCCAGGGAATTAAATTACATTTGTGAAGTTTTAAAATTTGCAAGTATAATGTTATTTACATGTTGGATCATCTGATGTATCAAACCAATTAAGCTGCGTTCAATATGATACAGCAAAAATATCAGCTGCATCTTCAATGTTTGTAAATTCAAACACCTTGAAAACTGCTCATGTATACACCTACGTATAATCATCATTATGTAACATATGACAGCTTGGCTTATCTTTTTGAACGAAATACAGATGCAAATTAGAAGGCTTTGCTAATCCCTTCATTGACAATCTGTTATTAAAATTATAATATTTGTCTGTTTGCTTATTGTGTCATTGGGTGTAGGGGAATATGGTCATTGAAAGATTCAATATTACTTTTATCTAGAATCAGTGTCCAGAATATAGCCTACTTCAGTATATGACCATTTCTAAGATTAGTGATATGGTAAGTAGTGTTGTGGTTAATGTGCACTGAAACATGCTGTATAGCTAGGTATATCTTGAAGTTATATTCCACTAAGCATTTCAATGATGGATTAATGGGTAGGATGCACAAGGATATCACTTTTTTAATCTTTTCTCCATCCTGAATTAAAGTGTAAAATGTTATTAAGAAGCGGTTGATTCAGTACAAGTTCCTTAAAAGTTTGCCCACGGCTCTGCAAAGGTAGAACGAGGTAAAACTAAAATGTAGGAGGGACTATCCGGGTCAAGAAATGCGTGCCCCTTTTGCAGTGATTTTGGCTTCCCCAAAACCTGGAAAGGTCACAAAATGTCGGCAATCCTCTTGGTAGAGTTGATATCAATCCGGAAGAACTCGAAATTTGGCCACTTTCAGTTTCCGGAATCAGTTTACAGGTGGCAACAACATAAATTTGTACTGAAAAATATGTCAGCAATTGCTAGACCTACTTATAAACAGGCAATTCGGAATGCATGTTAACGATAATTCTTGTCTTTTTATTAGTCATGACAAAATAAGTGAATTGGTACAACAGTCTCCTCCTTCAGTTATCTCTAACGTGGTCAACAAGTTTCATCGAATTAGTACACGTGTTACTACAAAAAAATGTACATTTTCGGCTATAAAATTACTCTTGGTGAGAGAAAGTTACAAATTTAGCACATTTTTAGACGTTGCCAAAATATTTTCATGATGGAATTTCACATTTCAAAGTTTGTCACTTGGTATTTACGTGGTTTAGGAATTTCCGGCGATAACTAGGTCGGTGGTTTTAGGGTGAGGCCTGCTAATTACACTCTTGAGTATGTTGCCCTTTGCAATTATCCTAAATTTGGATAATTTGAATGATTATGTTTATAACACTCTTTTTTTATATAATTTTACAGTGCTGTATATATTTTAAACCTCGTCCACGTTTTCTTATATCCTTATGAATTTATACGTTTTTACATAAGGAAACCATAGCTGGGTTATATATATATATATATATATATTATAAATAAAATTCTTTGAGGATGATAATAGCCTGTGACCCGACCAAAACAAGAATGTTATTAAGTTTTTTTTGAAGAGTTTATTTAAATAAATATAGACCTAGTTGAGATGTCAATGTCAGACTCGCTGTTATTCAATGCAATTTAATTTGAATTTCTGTTGTGCTTAGATCAGCGACATTTTTTGTTGTTGTTTTCCTGAAGCTCTAAGATGAGAAGCGGCGTTAACCTCATGAGAGGTTGTGGAGCAGGTCAAGGAAAAAATTGCTTCCTTGTGTATGCGCGGTGCAGAAGATGGCAGATATCGGTAGAACAGAACATACATGTGTCCCTCTTCGCATTTGTCCAAATGACCAGTTTCTTCTGGTACTTAGTCCTTTCCATGCCTAAGGTCTAGTGCATTGAACTGAAAACTATTTTCTTTTTACTGCTTTAACCTATGACGATAGTTTTGGTAGGGCAAATTTCAGCTTGGTAGTTTTATACCATGCCAACTGCTTTGGCAAAATTAATTGTAAAAATCGAGTATTTTGTTTCTGATTATGATTATTGCTATGAACAAAATTAATACTGTATTATGACCTGGGTGAGAAAAAAAATCCACTTTTGGCAGTTGCTGAAAGAGATTCAAGAGATTCTTTAACTAACCTAGAACTAAATTTCTATATCCATACTTTTTTCCCCAAATGTTTTCATTGTTGGATCCCTGTTTTGCACAAAGGATATTTTTTGGAAAAAATAATAATAGGATATTCAAAACAAGGTTTTATGCAAGTGTCGTTTCAATTTTAAGTCCATTTCTTTTCCATATTGTTCTTATACAATATTTCAGACTCTTTTTTCCATCTTTGAATGATATGAAATTCATTGTTATTCTGCCATAAAATGTAGAAAAACAATGATGTTGAATGACAATGTGGCAGTTTGTGAAGTGGCGGCTTTATGCTTTGATTTCATGCTCGTGTTGCATAAATCTTGCATTTATTATCCGTACTCTACGTTTGATTTTCAACATGCCGAACATGTGGAATCAATTATAAGAAAGATTTTGTAATATAAGACAAATCTGATGAAATGCTCCTTAAATGCATTTAAGTTCTAAATTGATGATAACTACGTTCCAGCTATGATGATTTTAGTGGAAACTTTAAATATTATTTACAAACTTGTATTACATTTGAACTTCCTTTACTAATTGCAAAGATGGAAACTTGCTATGATTGTGCGAATAATTTTTATTCGGCTGTGAACTAAATTTCTGTAGTATGTACAGTATGTGTAGATGACCCAAAGTAACAACATGATTAGCAAATATCCAGCCAATTTATTTACTGTACACAAGTGCGTGTCAAAATTACCAATAAATGCAAAGATGTTTCCTAGATATTTTTTTGGCAAATTTTCATCCACATTTTCTTCGCCTGATTAGTTTTCATGTTTGTATTTTTTAACCGAAATTGGCAAGCTGCTCGTGAGTATCCAATTTAGGTCTCTAGTTTCCCACTTATTATAAAATTAAACCCTTTATTTCACGCTTTGCTTTACTTATAGCGATGTGGTAATTACTGTGGCGGTTTGACTTTGTATTCTTAAAAATTATTTGTCAGTGGTTACGCCTAGTTTAATTGACATAATAAGCAAATAGTTAATTTTTACAGCATTCAAGTATAACTGGTAGTGCATAATAAAGCATGCAGTTGCAATCAGACAATATATAACCAATGTTAAAATCTTTGAAAATGCATTTAGAATTGCTAAATTAAGAAAACACATTTCCAGTTGCTTTTATAGTCTTCAAAGGTTAGTATCCGAATTGAATAACTGCAGTACTATGTTTATTCTGCTTATTAATAAGGAATTGATGTTTTCGAATTCTATGGTTGTATGAAATTGGGTTATCACAGTTTACATCTACAGTAGTTAAAAACTAAGAATGTATGTTTAATTCATTCGTAGTCCTCACAGATAAGTTGGCTCTTAGTCCCCTGTAATATTCGATTGAATGTTGGTAAATTAATATTACTTAAGTATTTAGGTCAATTTAATTGATTTTTTTTAGTTTAAATCTGCTTTCAAATACATTCATAGTGTTATGTCACTGCCATATTCAGGATATTTTTTTATTATTTTAAATTGTTTTCAGTCTTAATAAATCTTGAATAAAAAAATAATCTCACGAATTTGAATGTACATATCCACATCACGCACGTGACACACTTACAATTAAGATTAAAAACAAATTTAACTTCAAATTAAAAAAGTGTTTGATGACATCATGTATCTGGTTTCTAACTTTGAACACTCATCAGCTAATTAGCATTCATATCCTACTAATCTATTTGTTTAACTTCAGCCCTAATTTCAGTTGGAAATATTTTTTGTAGTTTGCAAGCAGAATGTTGTTTGCCTTGCCAACAAATGGTCATTTTAGCGTGTGTATGGGCCACATGAAGGACAGTGAGATTTAAAATCAGACCTTTGCAAGTTCATACTTGTATAAAGTTTCAAGGTGGTCTGGTTTTCATATACGTTAATATTATATTAAGACTTAGGACAGTGCTAATTGTATTTATACGTGTATATTTTATTTCTTATCCTGATAAATTACCACATTTCTGAAGAATGTTATATTTCACCTGAACTGCCATATAGTCTATAAGGTTCTCTTGTGGCCTAAATGATAGTTTAATCAGCGTTTTATAATCAATCGTGAACTATCCCAACCTTCAGCAGCCACAGAGCACATTTGTGAATACAAATTGTAGACTGAATAATCTGTAATTTAATGCAGTTAGATATACACGATTTAAGATTTTTGTGGAAGGCATAAGAATATGGGGTTGCCTGCATCATGATAATTCCTGGCATTATGATTAGCGTTTTGGTTTCATTTGTTAAGTATTATTTTGTGTATCAAAATATGTCTATATTTTAATTAGCGGTTACGGTTTTCTAAATTGAACATTATAAGCTTAGTTTCCTATATATTATAATGATCGTGATGCAGATACGTCATTGTGGTCAGTACTTCGAGGCTAGCAAAACGATTTGGTTCTACCATTTATTTTAACCAGATTAGTAAACGGCATTTTTAATATTAATAAACACAGTAAACTAACCTGCTTTTAGTTGCTTCCTAGCAGTACATAATACTGCGAATAGTTGCGAAGGAAATTGAAATCTACGTTGTAGTTATTCTGAGATAACTGTTTAGGATATATTTTTTTAAACATTTGAACTTCTAAAATTGTCTTGCTAATTATCAATACACGAGTGACTTCTTCATTAGGACAGAGTTTACAGCAACTATTAGGCACAGCACTTTTCAAAATCGACAATTTCTTTGACTTTCGTATTCCTTAGTTGCTCAACCGTTAACCCTTAACTCAATGTTTATTAAATTAATACTTAAGTACTCTTCCTTGTTGGCTTCCTGCTATAAAAAATGTTTTAGCACACGAATTCACATTTGTTCAGGTGAAACTTGCAATCCAGAGCATGTTAGATTTACTCTATAACAAACTTAAAGTAAATTTTCAAACAATTATACTTTATAATCTAATCAACTGCTATCAATGCTTAGTAAATAGTATTTTTCATTAACTTTTATGTATATGAAAAAATTCTTAAAATTGTTCAGCAAACATTGGTGATTATGGACCTGGAATCATTGCCAAATGTAAGCAATGGTGTTAGCTGTAATTTAGCTTCTTGAATTATTGGTTCATACAGTTTTATTTCAACTGAACTGTTATACAATACCCTACATGTACTGTATCCAGTATTCCAAACTAACATTAATAAAACTGAGATTAAATTTTTGAAATGACATGCACAATCTGTATACATACATTGCATAACATATTAATTGGATAATGTTTGGATTCTATTTAAATGCAGTTTTATCAATTACGTTTTATATTAAAATGGCCCTACCCAGTAGTAATGTATGTCATATAAACAATTAAGATTATAGAAAGCCTCGCAAAGTTCATAATTCAATAGGCTCACATTTATTTTGTACTTAAACCGGGTCCTTTTGCTTCCTGTTGACTTAGTTATAAGAGTCTAGTAGCCTAGCTATAACATTTACTTTCACATGCATGTAAATTAGACAAATGAAACCATCGAAATTATTCGGTTACCAGTATTAATAATGCATTAGACATTCATCAAACACTTGCTAGTTTTCAATGTTTGTTGAAAGATTAATATTATCCTGATTACATGTTATTACCCAAGGCACTAATGTTAATGAAGTCCTAGAAAGTGACAATTTGATAAAATGTTTATTCATCCCTTAATAGGATATATTTAAACTTCAGAGTATGTGAAGCATAAAAACCGGTGCCATTTATTGAAATTTATTTTCACAAGAAGTTCATGTTGCAATGCCTTCTTACAGATCAACCATGCATCAAATATTATTTCAAATTAACTTTTGCGTATCTTTTTGTTGCGCTTACAATGCATGTAGGGAGACGTAATCTAACCATATTCAGCATTAATATTTATACATCATAAAGACTATCATTCCGCCATATCTGAAAACGTGAGTTTTTATAATGGTGGTCGATCTAGTTGTTCCTAACCAACTTTCCGGTTAATCTGGTTTCTTCATTTCTTTCTGAAACAAAGTAAGAACTAAACAAGAAAAAAGAAAAAACTTTCACAGTTCATTAAAAAAAATCCGATAAAGATACATACATACATTCGAAATTAAGATTTTAGAAATCTTGATGGATCCCAATTTAATGTATTGGCTAATTTAGTTACTTGTTTGATGATTTCACATTGTCATCCAATTTTCTTTTGATAGGAGCCCGTGTCATGTACTAAACGTTTTTCTTTATACTATTCATTGTGATCTTCTATTCAGGCCTACATTTATTTGGCACTATTGCCACATTCACTCTCCTAGTACACCTGGGTGCACCCACCTATTGAACACACCATTTCAAATATATTAAATCTCAGTCCACCGCTGTGAAGGGTACTTAACCAGATTTTCCTTCCATTGAGTTCGTTTGATAAGAGTCCATGATGAGAAACTAGTTTTAGTATATCATTCCAAAACCTTTTAGATCTTTACTCCCACGTCCGTCATACACATGCATAGCTAGGCTACTGGGCAATATTGTTGACAAATCATAGTATACCGTGTTGACTTATCATTTATGGTATATATTCTGAATTACGTACAGTTTGTATGTGTATTTGTATAACCTATTTTGCTATGGAAGTATGATATTGAGGTTACCTGTAAATCAAGACAATAATTTCATTGTCGCATGTCTTTGCTAATGCATTAGCTTCATGGAAACTTTTACAAGGGATTTTTTAAAAAAAATATCCATTTCTTAAAACAGGAATGTTTCCTAGATTTCATATATACATGTAGGTCTTCCTAGTATATCATTCATTTTTTTCTTTGAATGAGAATTTTTTTTATATGAAAGAGACATGCATGTGGAACAAGTGAACTTCCAAGATTTTTAACAGAAAGTATCTCTATGGTTGATTTCTAACTTTAAATCTGACCGCTGTTTGCCAAAGTGATGACCCATGAGAATCTCCCACATAATCCTGGTCATTTTAGGTCGCTTGTATCTAGGCGTAGTTGAAAGCTCAAAGCAATGCCATTCAGGTCCTCCCACATAATCCAAAAAGAGGCTTTATTCCTGATAAAAAAGGTGCAGATTAAGGACAAGGTCTGGGAGTAGCTGGGTAAGACAATTGCACAAAGTTCTTCAAATAGGCAATGTGACAGCTGTAATTTAAATTCCTACAGATACTATTTTGCCAATATGAATCATATTTGGCATATTTTTCAAATTTCAACTACTGAATACTTTCATTGAGAATTTCCTGTCTTTCCCAATTCTTTTTAAAACATTAGCATACAAATGCAATTTGAAGTGAGTAAAGCAGTCTCAGCCATTGTTCATCGTCGACAATAAAAATAATATGCTGTTGATTTATTCTACTATTAATTGCATGTTAAACGGCTGATGGGCAATGACCTACTATACTGTCTACTGTCTGCTTAAAATTTGAATTTTAGACAATGCAATAACCTTGATTGTACAATAAGTTGACATAGAATTGTCACATAACCTTGAGGAATTAAACAAAATGTTCAGATGTTCTTATAATGAAGGTGTTATTCATACGTCCACTC
This sequence comes from Julus scandinavius, assembly GCA_034696685.1. Lineage (NCBI taxonomy): Eukaryota > Metazoa > Arthropoda > Diplopoda > Julida > Julidae > Julus > Julus scandinavius. The sequence goes on along the minus strand of JAQGAE010000866.1, from coordinate 18,246 downwards.
ATCAATCTTGTTTTCTCAATAGTTGATTGTTTTTGAATCGAAAGGGACTGGTAGAGTTATGGGCATACGCCTATTCTACCTACAGCATTATTCACTGCATTGAATTAATCTAAATTTTGGTTGATACACCTATCAGTGTTTGTTTGGTTTCTCTTGTGCTTTTATTTAATTATTCAACCTTCCCATATAGCCCCAAAAGGAAAAAAAGTAGTGATAATTTGGAAATCAGGATGCATTTTATCAGACAGTTCAATGAAAGTTAGGAGTTGTAATTAACTCATACGTGCGAATTTGATTCACTGTAGTTTGCACCAGTAATTTCATAATTAGGAATTTAGACTTGTAAAAAGGTCGCACACCCTGTTTTTCAAACTCTGTTAAGTCTAAAATTTACTTGAAAATGGGAACTGGAAAACAAAAAATGTTTTTTTCTTGTATATAGCGTTTTAAAATACAGGGGTAGATTCCTTAATTGCTGTCCGGATGCTTTAATCAGCCGTGCAAATCATTTTAATCATTTAGTTGAATATAAGTGGAATGTAATTAATCTGTGTTTCCGACTTGAGTAGCATGCTGCACGCTGCTATTATTTAATTTATCTGTAAAAGAAATGCTTTCATGCATTTTTTTGTTTTGTTTTTTGATTATGCCTACTGTTGTTTTCAGTATGTACTTCTCTAGATTTCAACAACGTGTCCCTTTTCAGGAAATACAGTTGCAAGATTGCCAGAAAAATGCACCTAGCGTAAATAATAATAAGTTAACTCTAAGCACCTATTTATCACTGATGATTAAAGCCACCAAAAGTTGGAAACATTATATAAAAAAACATTTTTTTTTTGTGTGGAAAATACAAGAATTTGGGTGCCAGAATATAATCCAAATATCTGTCAGATTTGTGTTTTTTGTTGTTGTTTAAGGCTAAACGTCAAACAGAGTTACGATAGATGTAATGAAAAGCTTTAGCCAACCTTAAAAAGAATGTAAACTATCCCGACACAGATTTGCTATAGAAGGTTGTACCGTTCCTACAGGGGTTTTCTGAAGAACCAGTTTTAGAATATATTAATTATTTGACCCAGTGTGACCTCATAGAAAAGCTACTTCTCCATCTTTCTAAAAAACTACGAATAAAAAAAACCAAAATTAATGACTGGATCTTTCCTTTTCAAAAAACTTTTCATCATTGCTTCTTTGTCCATTGAATTGATTTAAGACGCAAGAATGAAAACCGTTAATTGGTCTTTAAGAATTCTCTGATGCAGCGTAGATTTAGCCTGACATGAACAAAAGTGATGATATTGAAGTCCATTAGAACAGTGCACAGTGGCGATGTTGTTTGATAAACAACCACTCTCTAAAATCTTCGACCTGGCAACTTTTGTCGACAAGTTGTTGTTTTTTCTGCTCTTATGCTTCAAAATCTAGTTTGAATATATAAATTGTACGCTAATCTTATAATGTATACGTAATTGTAGTCACAGTCTGTTTCGTACATTAAAAATTGTAATTGCCTTGAAATGGGAGTTAGACACGTGCTAATTAGAATTATTTCTGATGTCGTTAAATAAACGCCTAAGACGTGCTTATATCACATACATGGTGTTTAAATTAATTTAATGCGCTTTTTAAGAAAATTAGGTTATCTGGTACTAAGCAGCATTTTACAGTAAACCCCTTCTTTTTTTAGACCAACCCGTCTTCATAAACTTATAGAAGTATGACTAAGCTACAATTTGTGGAGAGTGCTGAAAATAATTGACTATTAGGTAAAATATCACAATAGTCAATAAATATTACATTTCTGGCATCTTATTCCAAACAATATATACTCTACCTGGAAAATACATTAAAAACCTCACTATGACGTTATGTTGTCCTCTTGATCTACAAAGATTTTTTAAACACCTATTCACGCTAAGATACTGAAAATATTGGTAATTTTATGGCCAAAAACAGGTTTAATTGCATGCACACTGTCTTCTTTTTTTCTCTTTCAAAATTCTTGTTAAAGCATCCACACCCAAAAATCAGGAATCTCTGAACTCCCTAGGTCACAATGTTATGCTGACGTCAGACACATGGAGGAGTCTTAGGTTCGATAAAGCTATTCCACCCCACACCCCACACAGCATGTTATTTAGGAAAACTGTGTTCTTTCTCTTTCTACGCCCTTTAATTTATAAAGGATTGCTGTAATAATAACGGATATTAACTAACCCCACCAATAATACAACTTTCTTTGGTTGGCCAATATTTCCAGATACCACCCAATTAAGCCTTGTATAGAATCAAAACCATGTATATATACTATGAGGGTGTGCATGGGGCTTGATGAGTTGTTGGCCTCTTGGCCATGACATGTTGGAAGCTTTTTAGGGGCTACTTTATTTTGTGCAAGGTTTTTTGGGTTGTTGGTAGAAAAAATTAAAAACTCAAAAGCCGAAACATAAGCTTATGCCTAATATAAAATGTATTACAGGAAATACAGGTTTGGCCATTGTTTGGCGGCAACGGTATAAACTCCAGAAGAACAATGACCATAGAGCCATAATTCGATCTTAACCTGACGTGTTTTAGCAATCCGTGGGTAAGCATAAGAACTTGCCTAAGCAGGGTCATATTTGTCTGTCCAGGCAGTCCTATAAGATGATGAACGGTAATGGAGGTGTACTTTCTTATCCCTGACATGGCACCCTTAAAAAGCCTAAGTTATATTGCTTCACTTCATCAGTTTTTGCACCATGCTTTATTGCAAGAAGATGAAGAGTAGTTGTTTAGGCTTTTGAATGAATTTGCAGCTAGATTGTTGGGTAGCGCTTTGGCTTAAAATGGAGTCATAGGAGTTCACGACCTTAAAAGCTAGAAGTTTTTGTATTTGGTGTGCCTTTGGGATAGCACCTGCCAACGACTGGCGCGCTCGCCGTTCAATGACACCCCCAACCTTATCAGCCGCTAGCTAGCAAAAGTCGAAACCACCGAGGAAAACTGTTTTGGCAACGACGTTGAATTATAGTAGATGTAATCGAACTTGATGGGAACACATTGCATTTTCGGAGAAAATTCTTCAACCCTTCAAGAACCCTTCTTTGTTTGTCGTGTTTTTTCCTTCCATGTAATGGCTACCTGTCAACAGAATTTAATTAGGACTGACCAAGTATGGGCGGTGTTTTCTCTATTAAATTGGTCTAAGAAAAAGGGAAATTCCTAACTGAAACGAATCTTGGGAGTTGTCCTTCCAGAAACCCTTCGAAATTAACGTTTTTGCACGATGCCAAGTCATTAAAAAGGGCATTATACCTAAGCTGTTGCATGTTATATTTTTATAAAATGTAACTCTTGAATTGGTGTCTAACTCTAAAGTACAGTCTACATTGAATTAGATTAAAATGTATAAAAAAAAAATGTTATTACGGTGACTTAAATTCGATATACTCCAGCACCTGTTTGACCATATCCTGGTTTAAACATCAGTGAACTATATCTAATTGAAATTGTATTGGTGATGGACATGTTACTGTTACATTCTATTATCTGAATTGAAATTAAAATTCGTGGAATTCCAGTGAAAATATTTTCAACAAGGATTTTCTTGGTCATCCTAAATGTGCTTTTGCAGGCAAAAGCTGAACACAATGGTTATTCTTGTGAATATGGCAAAAAACTATATTTCTCTGCTTGATATTCAGTATTATGAAACCAAAATTAATGTAAAATTGTTTTTATGCAAACTCAACGTATCATCATTTCCATGGTCATTGTTACCTTAACAATGACCCACGATACGTATCTAATTAACCTGCATGAACTATAGGTTGGCGAGAACTATTGTTTAACTGATAATCGTGATAGTGTAGTTAGATATAATAGTAATGTAAAACTATTGGCTTGTCAAATTAATTTTTTCATGATATCTTTATTTAATATATCTTTCTTTTCTTAAATGTTCTGAGGTTAGAAAGTTACGGTTAAGTTTTACACAACATTTTATAAACGCAAGTGTTGGAAGAATTGGGGTCCAGAATTTTGAGTTTCCCATTCTTGAACTTTCTCTATGTCCGTTATTTTAACGTGACGTTTTTACTCGCCTTGCATTGTTTTCATATGTGTCAACAACGACCCTGTAAAGAATGTAGTTGAACTCTCATTATGGAAGGCGTTAGTAAGGCGACGTGCCCTACAGTGACCCTTTATAGGAGTATGTGGGGCAATTATTAAGAAAAAAAAAGTACACATGAAAATGTTTGCCGTGTTTGTTCTATGGTAGAACTGAGCGACAGGTATGAGTTCAAACTTTAATTGAATAATCTCATCCTCTTGTTAGCGAAACGTATATGATGTATGTATACTTAATGGATGGTTTGCATCCGCATGCATATTCTTTCTCATACGAAATAAAGAAAGTTGATACATGACTTAACGACCAATTAAGCATTTTTTTCTTCAAATTAAGTAGCATCCAATTATGATTGCTGTGACAAGGTGTTCCACATCTTTATTCTCACAGGAAAGCTATTTTACAAAATATGTTATTTAAAATAATTCGAAAGAAAAACTGTTATTGCACAGTCACGTTTCTACACTTGTCTTTGTACATTTGCTTGAAAATGTGCATATTTTGAACTAATTTATGATAAAGACATACCAAGTTTAACTTTTGGTTAACTGCAAATAAATATAAGCGTTTTGTCACAAATGCAAATTATATTGGTGTAATTGATAGATTAAAACTTTAGTAAACGTAATAACGCGTTCATACATTTATTTATAGATATATTCAATTATTTATTGAGGTTGTTTGCTGTTTTTCCGATATTTTGACATTCAAATGCGGTAAATAAGTATAATGTCTTGCCTTTGAATCGTACGAGAGTATTTAAAAAAACCGAAGTTTTATTTAAAAAGTCCCTCATATTTTAGGAAATTATAAATAGTGAGGTTATTAAGTATAAATGTATATATCATCAAATATACTTGATTTTACCAGCCTATATAGTGCAAGTACAAATAAGTACTTTTTATTCACTTTCAACAATGACACATTGTACACAGTGTATACTAATCTGCTGATGATGCATATACAGTACATGCCCTGGTGAAAAAAACAATAGAAATTTCTATTGTTATTTGGAACGTTGTTTTCTATTGTTTTCTATTGTTCAGTCAATACAGCTAAACCATAGAAGTCAATAGACGCCAATAGAAGTCAATACATGAACCATAGAAAACAATTAAAATCAATAAAGTGTCCAAATAACAATAGAAACCAATAGAAATCTCTATTGGTTTCTATTGTTTTTTTTCACCATTTAGTATTTCCAGTTGTTTAATAAACAGTGATTTTTTTGTGTGCTGGTTCATCTTTCGTTTTCTTAGAAATCATGAACTCTTACTTCTCATTATAATATACTGTAAATCTCTCAAAACTGTATGAAAGTTTTTTCGAGATCTTTAAATAGATAACAAAAATATGCCAAGCTTAATCTGTGATCACAAGCCGTAACAAGCTTAAGAACAAGCAAGACGATTGAAACCTGTGCCCAAAAATTACAACTTTGTATTTTGCCTAATTATGTCAGTTGCCTAGCCACTTTTGTTATTCATAATAATAAAAAGAAACCAAGTCGAAAATGTGTCAATGTGTCAGATTAAGCCCTTCGTTTATTATGTGTACATGTGATGGTTTTATTTTTGTACGTATTGATTAGAATTTGTTTCTAGTCTATACACCTAGCGATTGTTTGAACTACATTCACAACAGGTTTCATGAGATGAAAATGACAATTTTTCTGCTACCATAATGAGAACCGTTGTACGTACCATGAATATTTTAGAATAAAGTGGAGGTTGAAAAACACTGTCCAGCAAAGGTTTTCATTGAGGCCATGCTTTACAATAATTTGCATTTCGCTTTCATTTCATTACATGCAACAAGATAATTCATTGATTTAACTAATGTTTTTTATTTTTATTTTTCCTTACAGGTTTAAGCAATGAAGTTAATACAAATGGCTGCAATTCACTATGGGAATATAAATGTATGGGAGTTAATAAAACAATATGCATACCATGGACTAAAGTAAAAGACGGGGTTAAAGATTGTCCAGATGGCTCTGATGAAGGTAAGAAATCATGTTTCTAAATGTACTGTAAACGTCAAGCTAAGTTATACACAAAAAAATCTGGTGTGAAAGACACGTAATACTGTATAATTCCAACCATTAAACTTAATAAACTTTGTGTGAATGCGTTCAACAGGTGAGTAGTTTATAACTTATAACATCGTGGTAACTTCAGAAGAATTATTTTGATACTATATATAACATATAATAGCACAATTGTCGATTGTTAAATAAGAGAAAGATAACACCGAGTGATTTTAACCTATACATGACACTGCATTGTTAATAAAGTCATGTACTCAAGGATTAGGTATCATTGCTGAATCAGTTTTCGGAATTAAAAATTCTTGCATATATGCTGCACCTAAACTGACTTTGTTTGAGCTTTAACCATGGCAGCTACACTGAAAACTCAAAATGTACATTGACAGTGTATTTACGCACATCAACGTGTAATTTTCGATAAAATACACAGCAATTAGTGTTAAATTTTAGCAGTATGTTACTCTGCACAGTAGTGTTTTCAAAACACACAGAATGTGCATTTTAACATTCCAAATGTGTTATATTGCATATAAAATAGGTAATTTTACACATTTAAGAGTGCAAAGCACAGTTAAAACACAGTATGTGTGTACAACTGTTTTTCACATTTTTGTGTAAATTTTTGCACATTTTGAGTTTTTAGTGTAGGAAATAGTTGAATAGTTTTCAATTTATTTTACAAATTTTCTTAATCTGGAATTGATTAAAACCATCGGTGGTATTATAACAACCATGGCAGTTTTAATGAATTGCATTTATGGTAGTAAGTCACCAGTTATGTAATTTTTCCCTTTCAAGCGTTACATTGCGTGCTACAAGTACAACTAAGTAAATGTGTCACGATGTTTTTACTGTTAATGTTTCCGTGCACAATTAAATTACTTCGAAGAGGAATTTTGTGTAAATTCAAGCATGTTATTCAACTAAATATTATTTTCCGTGGTTCAAATGAATAAAGGGAATGTAGGGAAGAGAGTATTGCGTTTTTGCATACTTTTTGGCGTTTTCGTACGTTTTTACAGATATGCAGTCAGTATATGCCGTAAAACTAGGACAAACGTAATTCTGTGTTCTAATAGCCTATATTCGTATTTTTAATTCCTGACAAGCAATCGTAAATTTTATTGCATTGCTTTGAATGTTTTTAGTCCATAGGGTTTTCCTCGTGGTTGTTTTTTAGCCCGTTACATAATATACATGTACGTAGGCTTGTCCGGCATAACTGCCCCAATTAAACAGTTTTGTTCCACCTCATTCTAAAAAACCGTATGTAGGCCTAGGTAAAACTGCCGGATGCTGGATAACCATATTAGGAAACTTGGGTGCAGGCTTGGAAGGCAGACAGCTTAGCCAACGCCAACGCAAGAATAAATAAATTTTGAGTATTCCTTTGCCCAGAGTCATTTCCAATTTCGAGTAATCCTCCCTCAGATTTTAACGACGATACCCATTTCGTGATCTTATGAGGTAGCATTTAAATCCTCGATGGGTCAATGTTACTAGTTTGCAAACAAACAAAAAAAAACTACAAAAATACACTTAAACCAATAAGTTCAAGTTAATAAATTAGGTCAATTTTTTAAAAAGAAACTAATCAGCATTCCCTCCACCCACTATCATAAAAAACTTCTATATTTGTCTTTGAATAAGTGGTTCGTCGGTTGTGAGCCAAATTAAGATTAAAATTTTTGTTCACTGTATATTCTGTGCATATACATTTTTAGACAATTACTTCATTTTCACCATTGCGGCGCTATTCATGAGATTAGGATTATCTGTTTTCACCTTGATATGCACATGCATGATTTTATAAATGGTTTTCAATCATTCCAAGGCTTCATATTCATTTTCATGAAATAACACTAATTATTATAAAGGGAAAAATGTATTTATGTACAAGTTGGTTGCAATTTTTATACAAATAAATGAATTTACTAGGTGAAAAGAAATGTATTTACAGTCTGTTCGGCCTTTTTAGATTTTAGCTGCGGAATGTTTATTGTTCTTTCTCACTCATATACCAACTTCAGTTTTGTTTAGAGTAAATCCACATTACCTTAATTGTGTGTATGCTTACCTTCATCTCTATGAAATAGTATTTCATGACTATTCATAAGTTGGCGCAGTACAGAATAATGTTAGATTTGTACTGTACTCATTTATAAAAACATAGCTTTACCCAAATTTCAAATGCTTCCTTGTGAACTTACACCAAAGAGTACCCTAACTGTACATGCTTTCAGGAAGTTTATATTACTTTCCTGAATAATCCATGTATTTTGGCCGTGTTGACCTTGTGCACTTTATTCAGGTAAAAGAGGGCGAAAGTTTCAATGCATTTTATTTGTTATCCCTGTATTTGTAGATAGTAAATAGGGCCTTCGTTTGACAAGTCGTTGTTATGGTGTCCTTGTCTGTATTGTGTATTCATTATTTACCTTATGCCAGACAAGGAAAACGTTGGTCTCTGAACAATGATTATATTCCCTAAAGAAAAACGACTTAAATGTATGTTTTTATATTGTTGTGTTTTTTCTATTTATTTAAAATAGTGACCATGGGGCAGAGGGTAAAAAACGTAACAATGGAATGCACTTGAGCTACCTGTTGAGATTAATGATATATTTCTGTAAGATAATTACCAAAACATCCAGAGAATTGTTACATATTTAAGAATTGATTTTCTAAGATAACTATCAATATCAAATAAATATACTTACATACTGTATGTGTCATACAGCATAGCATAACAATTTTAATCAGCCACAATATTACAACACTGAAATAATTTACCAAAAGAATGTGGTATCTCACATCAAATACAAAAATGAGATTTTATGATTAATCAAATACATCAAATTTTGGTTCGTTATTGCTCAGATGTCTATAACAAGTCACGCTTTTGGAGGTCAAGATAATGTTTTTACAAACATACTGTAACCTATGTCTGTGAGACTATCCAACATTATAACACGGAATTGGCCTTCCAGTTTTAAATTGCAAGCCAGTCGGTAATTACCATAGCCCATTGAAATTGTGAACATAAAAATAAACAACGACTTTTTAATGCAGTCTATATGCTCGGTATACTATATAGTATTTTTTTTGTATTATAAATGAGCGGCATATGGGAGCACTTATTTTTAAAATTTTCTTTGGCCTATATTTTCACTTGTCTGCATTATGCTTAAATCTGCAGTAAATTATGCTGCACAACAGGTAGTCTAATATCGTGACTTAATATTTTTTATCATTCATTTTGTATAAACGAATACTACAGTATAGTACCAACCGAAACCTTCCACACAACACATGTTTTATATACAAAAGGAAATCTGTCTGGCTTGTGCGCTTGAACAGTGCCTAACTGAAGTAGCATAATCGGTGATTATTGCATTATGCGCATAGTTGGAGAAATAAAACTTAAATTCCGTTTGATGATTATCAGTGAATTCATTTGATGAAGCATACATATTTTAAAAGAAGTGGAAAGATTTTGCTAAAACTCTACTTTACACATTGAATTCAGTTATTTTCGTAATCATGAATCCAGACATGTATTGTATTAATGTCTTCAGTAATGAAAAACTTCGTTCCATACGAGAAATGGTTAGTCATGATCATGATTAATTCATAGAAAAAAAGGGTAGCTTAATGAAAATGGAAAAAGGGGGTATATTCAGGTTGTTTACAGTTCCTTGTCCCTTAAATGCTACGAGGAAATGACCGTCCATTAGATGCTTTGCTTAAGGAAATGCCCTAAATTTAATTTGAAACATGTTATGCTTCAATGTATGCCTAATATCGTAATTTTCGCATTAATAAGACCGCATCAGTGTCTAATTATTCGTTTTCAACAAATAATGTATGTTATTGAGTCGTATTTTCGTAGATTGCTTAAAGAAGCTTGCTGTGCATGTGCCACGTATTTTAGAATGTGCGATGTTAATGTGCCATAGTAAGCATACTTTATTACTTCCAACATCACGATTATTTTTATGATGTCCCACATATAACTATAGCTGGTTTCATTAAATCATCGTTAATTATTCAATGAATTTTTACTAAAATTTTCCTATAAGCTTTTTATACTTCAATGTCAAACTTTATGATTAATAAACTAGCTTTGATTTTGCAAAAATGTAATTTAAAGTGTATTTCAAGCAAGTATTAATACATCTTCAAGATTGCTGTTTATTTGATGTTATATTACTATGTATTTCGGTAACGAGAATCGTCGATTTAAAAAAAATTAATTAAAATAGCTAGAAGCAGGTCAACAATTGCATATACAAAATATATAATAGTAATTCCATTAATCTTCAAGATTGCTTGAACCAAAGAAATTGCTCAATATTTTTTTTTATCAAACTCTGAGGGCTATATTTTTAAATAAATGTTCACTTTAAAATAGGAAAATCTGCACAAAAATATTTTAATCTGCTCTAAAAAATAAAAAAAGAAACTCCCAAAAAAGTAAAAACGCTTACAGGAGTTCACTTACCTGAAATACAGGATTTAAACTTTTGCATATATGGGGGTGTGATTTTTTTAATATTTTAAGAATTTTCATTAAACTGTTGTGCTTTCATGCATAAAGTCAATTATGTTTTTATGCATTAAAAGACTACATATTAAATATATTTATATTTTAAAACGGAAGCTTAACTGATGCACGATAAAACCGTTTTCTTACATTGTAGCAAATCAACTTAAGTTCAGTAGAGGTGTACATTATTCATATAACTCAAAATTTCCAGCTTGTGTTCGGTCCACCGTTTAGATTTAACACAGACTTTTTCAGTTAATAATTTTACCTGGTATTATTTTTTCGTCTTGTTACGAGTTACATTTCAGGTTTTCATATGTTAAGGCATCTGCAGACGTGTTTATTCGAGCTCAATGATCCTAAGTAATATTTTAATTTTTTTAAATGGTTTGTTCCCAGAAAAGGTTGGAGCATTGTGTAGAGATTTCTTTTTTGTCACAACCTGCAGATTCAATTTCGGTAAAGGTCGGCTCCCAGTGCATTGTTTAGGTACGAAAGTGCCAAGAGGTGAAATTTTAAATGGGTCTTGTATTCTGTTGCACAACATTTGCATAAGCGTATGCATTGTGAGTCAGCTATCGCATACATAAACCCTAACCCAAAATCAACATGTATTCACAATCCTACTTGGCAAGTAGACACTATATTTAGTCGATTTGTCAAAATCCTTACATGTTATTATTTAGTCAAACCTCCCCCATTAAACGTTTTTAAATAAACCATGTCAAGCATACTCAATTTGAAATTGGTGCCTTGGAAGTCTGAAATTAATACACCATCAAGAAAAACAGCTAATCTTGACGAAATAAAATGTAATACTTATCTGTTTAAACAGGATAGAGTACAGAATTTAACATCTTCTAGCTAATTTTGTAAATTGGGATTTATTAATTGCCACAACAACAAATCGGTCAACAAAAGGTTGTAAATTTCATCAAGTAAAGAGTTGAAGCATTTTTTGGGCCAGCCCCTGACCTAAGTAGCGGAGTATTTGAGGTATCCAGGACAAAATAGTGTGGACAAGAAGTGAGAGTAAATGTCATGTGATCCCCAGGGTGACCAGTCGAGGGCGTGTGGGTTAATAAAGGTATTCCACCCTCTACCTTGCAAACCCGACAGTGCAAAGAACCTTTCCAGACGGTCGTCACAAGTTCACTTTGGTTCATTATTATAAAGTCAGTGCTGTTAAAGTAAATGATATAAACATGTTTGGTATATTCGTTCGTCCAAAATGAAAACAAAAACTGGTAGGAGAAAGAAAAAAGAAGGAAGTTTTTTTTTTCCTCCTTAAATGGAATGCTGGTTACACCCTTTCTTAATTTTATATTCCCTGCAAAAACCTGTTCGACATCCAGGTTTCTTATGATTCACATATGACGCTAAAACGCCTACAACGCGGACATAATTACCATAGTATTATGGTGTAATTCGAGGAAGATTTTATTTCAGAGAAACATTTATAGACATAACAATCAAGTATTTGAGTTAACCGATTGTCACAGGTTAAAATTCTTATAAAAAGTAGCATTGTATGTTGACATTCCTTACTAATAACATATGTATTTCAAATTGCCCATGATAACAAATTTTATACATACAATGTCCCCAAGCACTGTTTGGTATTAAGGAGAAGAATGAAGTTAGGGTGGTGATGGCCTGTTAAATTATATAATAATATTTAATAATATTTTAAAATTTGAATGGTATAACACATATACGTATACAGAAATCGAAACTTGGAAATGAAATACATTATGAAAAATTTGATCCATTGAAAACTTAAAAATTTGTTGTTGTGGTACAAGGAAATTTCTTATAAAAGTTGTTATTGCAAACTGAAATCTATAATCTTATAAAAAGTAAGATTATTCTATAGATAACTGCCACTTGCACTCACTTTTTCACCCTGTTGTTAACCACCTTCTACATCCTTTATCCCTAGAATAATAGCGGACTAGCATTGACCTGTGTTGCCATGCTTGGTGGTGTGTAGAACCTGAATGCTTGAGGTACCATTCAAATAATGGGTGAAACCAAAATTTGATTGCCCTATTACTTTATATTTAATCAGGTAGGCAATGCATTTATGCAACAGTAGTGAATTTACTGTTGCATACATTTGTTTTGACCATCCACAAATGTTATCTTTTAAGTGATTTGAAAATGTAGAATTTTACAACAAAGTTTTGGGACGTTTAAATTCAAGGAGGTGGACCCCCATTGTTTGAGTTTTTACGACAATTGCTAGACATCCTAAAATCTCCCGATTCTTAAATTTCAAAATCGTTCACATAACCGTATGTTGATGATGTTCAAACTTAAAAGTGGCGTGGGCCTACATAAACCCCAGACGCCTTGGGGGCGATTAAAACCATACCCATCACTTGTTAACAGTTGAAACCTTATTTGGTAATGTCTGGTACCTCTGAGATAATCTTTCCAGAATTTGGAAAAGACATCGAAGAAATCAGATTGGTTAGTCTTAAGTTATGCTCTGATGATAATTCGTGCTTAATCATAACAGTAACATACGTGTTTCGAGCAAAAACTGGTTTTAAATAAGAAGGGCACATTTTTTGTCAGATTTGGATATTTGTAAGAAAAAGATGTGACTAAGAACTTACACTGTTCAAATGTACATATAATATTCTTTACTTCTTAAATGCACTTAATATTGACAGTCCAGCAGTAATATAATTTATTTCAGAAGGAAATTGAAGGTTTTACGTTACTTAACACAATAAATTCTGTGCACAAATTGAAAAAAAAACCTCTTATACTTTAATGGGATAGATAACAAATTAGGAAGAAAAAATCACTGCATTGACACCGTTAGATTCTTAAACGCGTTTTTTTACGTTTGAATGTATTGACACACCCTGTGTAATTTGTATGTTAAAATACCCGAATTGCACATTGATTGATACCTTTGGTAAGAATGCCTGGAGGAAATGATTTTAATAGTTATCATAGGCAATGACATTTGGTCTTTAGGATAAATAAATAGTACTTTTAATGTGAACATATTTCTGACATGACTTGTTGTTTGGATCAAATTCACAGGGTTCGTCGTTCTGTATGATTGCGTTTTGTTGTTATTTCATTCATCAAAAAAGTGTTCGGTTGTTAGAAATTATTCATGCCTGTACTGAGTTATGGCAGATGAATATATACGGATCATGAATCTTTCTTTTAACAATTTATCGCAGCATAGAAATCAGTATATCGGAAAGTCTCGGAATTTTCACGGCCAGAATAAATTGATATCCTGTCTTTGTATGGTAATTCCTACACAAAGTTTTCGTGGTCAAGTTTTGAAACCATATTTAAGTTTTGTTTATTATTCACCGCATAAGTTCTTTTCAAAAATATTCCGGCATCCACACCCTAAATAAATCTATTCATATACAAGGCTAAAAATAAAACAGTATTCGGCCACACATATTTCAAAATATTTGTCTCATGTTTCATGATGGAAAACTAATTAAGAAATATGTAGAACTTACAGACAATAGCTTGCTAGAATCTCAATACTCAATACTCAATACTAATTTACACTTGTTCAACTTTTTAAAAATCGTTTAAAATAAATTGGAATACAATGCATTATATTATATGATTTTATAACATTATTAATCATAGTCTTAATTAAATTCCTCATCATCACATGCGTGAATGCATTTGCAGTACATACTCAAATTATCAAATTTAATAATGCTCAGTGTGATACCATCTAATTTATATTTTGGTTGACCCTATAGGTATTACAATGTAATCAGAAAATTATAAACAAAACCTAAAGCTATGTAGAGGTTGTTGATCACTATCACAAAAAAGGGCACATACTCAATTTGACGACCGCAAACAACGCATCAGTACTTTATCCCAAGGCAATTTTCATTCCCCTTAAAATGAGGATGAAGGTCTTAGACTTTATAACGACCTAAATTTGAAAACAGGAACGCTCCATTAAATGATAGCTTTTTGTATTTTTGATTAAAAACAGTGGATGACCGAAATGCGGCAAATTACCAAAATTAATATGCATCATGCACAATTCTTTCAATAAATTCTTCATTTTATGACTAAAGGGTAGCTGTTTTTGTATAAGTTATATAATAGATAATAAATCTTATACCGTCACATTAAACAAATAGTTTTTGTGCAAAAAATGCGGTAGTTTTTTTTGTTAGTGAACATTGACGTTGACTGGGGTGAAGTTGACAGTATAAAGAAAGATGTAGGTAGGTCTAAAAAGCTTCCAGGCAGGAATGTGCTCCAAATTTTAAACCAAAAATCGCCATATATAGCATAAAAAACAGACTACTTATTGTTTAGTCAAAGCTATTGTATTCACGCAGAAACATTGTATACTCTTGTTGGCAAAAATGACACGGCCTTGATGTCTCCAGTTGTTTTAGTTTTCTTTTTTATTATATTTGTGATAAAACACATTTTTTTTAAATCTCAAAAACGCTCGTAGCTATCCCGTAGCTTTTCGTACTAGTTAACCTTCTTGGATTACTGCACATGCAGTAAAGCAGCATACATTTTTATTAGGTTGCTTCATAGTAATTAAATATTATTTATAGATGGAAATTTCGCTATAATTTCGTATAGGAATTTCAGTAAAATCACGTTAATCGCCAAAATTATGCTGTGTAAAAAATATAAAATGTCAATATTAGGAACTAAGAACACTATGTACTATATGATTTAAAAATACATGTAGCATGTACTAAGAAGAAAATTGATTGCTCTTTATTCAAATTAACTGCAGTATTGTTCAAGTAAAATGCAGTTAATGGCAAATTTTAAAACTGCAAATATTTTGCAATTATGAATAGTAGAAAAACTGCATAATTATGCAGCAAAACTTCAGTAATACCACTGTACAAGTGCAGTTCCAAATGGCAGAAAAACTTCAGTTTTTTGTTATATTATAACACCAGAAAACTGAAATTTATGTGCAGAAGTGCCGAAAATGTGAAGTAAGAAACTACAGTTTTTATGAATAACTGCAGTTTTAAATCTGCAATTTTATGGCACAATTTTTTCTGCTGGGTAAAACATGAATACAAAACATAATTACTTAATATACGTATACGTTAAGTGAGCACACTGAATGAAATATACAATATATAGTATACATACTGTACATTTGTTAGGATAATCCAAAATTTTGCTAATCCGAATTCCAATAAGTTTAGATCGGTTAGTATCAGTATTTTTAAATATAATCTTATCGATGTTTAAATGTAGTATATGTGTACATATTTTCACCAACGGTACGGAGTATGTATATACATATACATGTAAATTTAAACCAAATCTTTACATAGGGGTGATTCTAAAAATAATGAACCCTTAAAACAAGCGCAACCTACGTACTGTACACTTGGGTTAGTTATTTAAGTATTATTCCAGGCGTTTCTGGCATTATGTTCATTTGATATTGTGGTTTTAGTGTTGGTGTGTGGGCCTGACACTTAAAGGGTGTAACTTTTCTGGTGTATCACGTTAGTGACGTATACAGACAACATCATTTTACGTTGTAAAACTTGTACGTTCGAGAATTTTATTAACGTTCAAAGTTTAATGTCCATTTGTCGTGGATTTTATCTATCAGAAACACAGGATCAAAACTTTCCTTTTCATTTTATATGAATAAAGGTCTTTGCACTTAGTCACATTAGCATTGAGTATTTCCCTGGTAAAAAAACAGTAGAGATTCCTATTGTTTTCTATTGTTATTTGGAACGTTGTTTTGGTACCAATAGAAAATTTCTATTAGATTTATTGGTTTCAATTCTTTTCTATGGTTTTCTATTGTTTCCTATTGTTCACTCAATACAGCCAAAACATAGAAGTCAATACAGGAACCATAGAAAACAATTAAAGCCAATAAAGTGTCCAAATAACAATAGAAACCAATATAAATCTCTATAGGTTTCTATTGTTTTTTTCACCAGGGTTATGCAAAATTTAAGTCTTCATTGAAATTTATGCTTTTAACTATCTCAGCAAGGTGAACCAAGTGATCGTTAAATATTTTTGTTAGGAGTACATGCAGGTTTACTGCACAAAATCGGCAATTATTATTTTGGCAGTTTTTGATAACAAGCGATTTGTTACTACCTTCTTCCTTGTTTACATACCCATATTTGTTTTGAGGCGGAAAAAATGGGTTTCAACTCATTTGATGATTTCTCTTAAACACATTTTCAACAAAGAGGGTAACGATCCTTTTGCTTGTTTTAAATTATTCCAGATTTGCACTTTCCATTTTAGTGCAAATGAACGACGCACAGGTGTCAACTGTGTAATAAGTATTTTCACGTAGTCGTCAAGTAACTTTCCAGAAGTTTAAGCAATCTTGAATATAGGCTAATCTTGTGATGAACTCAAAAAGACTACTTGTACTGTATGTCGAGGTAAAAAGTAATTTTTTTTGTCTTAACAAAAGCAGTAAAGATGTTTGCTTCCGAATTGAATGGAATGCATCATGTATACAACAATAATAGAAATTGCACAGTTGATGGAGAGTTCGCAACTTGTTTTCACCTTAGTGTCGAAGAGTAGGTCATTGTTTATGCCACGCAAATAGTATATGAAGAACGGATTAGTACTTTCATAAAAGTCTGAGAAAATAAATCGGTCATGCGTAACAATGAAGGAAGCAAAATTTCAAAATTGGCTTTTAATTTAGGCTATCGACACCACAGGGGTACATCGATGATTTGGAATAATACATGCAACTTTTAAGAAACACGTGTACATGTTAGTTGAAAACAAAAAACAAAGTTTCGCACACTTTTAAACACGGGGGCATTAAAGGTGACCCAACCAACAATTCGGAATGACTTCTTCGTGCTATACCTTTTCCTTTGAAGTTGAAATGAACAGGAAAAGGAGAATTTTTGTATTGGGTCAGCGAACCGAAATATGGAAATCAGAAATACACGACGAAAAATAATGGTAAACGGAAAATAGACTTGAGGATATATGCAATTGCATTTTGTGGGAATAAAAACATAATAAAAGTGTAGAGGTTAAAGTTCTGGCTTATGTTGCACCAGCTATATCTATTATTGGACAAGTTTGTGTTAAACTTTTTTTTTAACAATGTTTAATACGTACCATCATATTGATGCAGAATATCCAGCAGCCTTGAAATTCGGGAAATATGCTTGAAATTTGTGTTAAAACACCAGTTTATGCTTAAGGGTGATTACAACCCTATCACTTTCAATGGGAAAATTTGCAAAGACACTCACAGGTAAACAAAAAAGATTAAATAAAAATAAAAATTGTTTAAAATAGCTTTATAAATCAGCAAGGTAATTTTCGTATCATTTTTCACGTTAAAATAGTAGATTTTTTAAAATTAAATTATTATTTGAATTTTTGCATTTACAACTTGCCTATCTCATGCTGCCACCTGCTGGCAGCTTGGGCAAAATAACGGACATTTTTCAAACTTGTATATTAATTTTTTTTAAATCTACCATTTCAAAGTGAAAAACAACA
>JAQGAE010000865.1:0-28757 GCA_034696685.1 Julus scandinavius | reverse complement strand
GCTAGTGCGCATGCGCGAGCCTCTACTTCCTGAGTTGGCAGACGAATTTTTGTGCTTTTTGAGCGAAAGTCGTCCAGCGTGAAACAGGCATAACGCGCCATTCTTCGATCGGCGCATCGAGCTAGGCTTTAGTAAAAACTGTCTCAAAGTTCTCAACATTCCCTAGCCGCCATCTTGGTTTCACTCAGGCAGTGTTGCCAGATATAGGGAGCTTGTTTCTGGTCGTTAGTACAAATCACAGAAATACGTGTTGAATGAAGTCATGAGTAAAGAAAACAAGAGTTAGCGTTGCATATTTCGGCAACTAATGAACTTTAGTTTGGAGGTGAAAACCCAAACGAATGACCTTTAACTACATTCGTTCGCACCTGGAATATCATTCTTGGAGATGGGACCATTTCAGTCGCTTCAAATCTCTTTGTACTTTCAGCTATTTTAACTTTTTTTTTACCTTCGATGTTATCTCTACGTTTTTATGCGAGAGATGGATTGGGGTGTCTAAAACAATGACTATTTTTGACGTCTTTTGACGTTTCCACATGCACTTGTTTCGCCATTTTTGACTTTTTTTTTTTTTACCAAATCCTTTTTCGTCGCCTCTTCTTCTTCTTGGTAAATTGAGCTTACTTTTATCGGAGAAAGCGGTGTTTATTTAAGACCAAAAAAAAAGTTGGGGGAAAAAACGTTAAAAAATGTCGATTCTACAGATCATCCACCCACGCCGCCATCTTGTTTTTGACTTGTTTTTGACTTTTTTTGGAGACTAGAATGGCTGCACAAAGACGTACCTTAAGTCCTTAACACCTATAATGAAGCCTAGCTAATTACCCACAAATAGCAACTCATCCGATTTCCAAGAAATTCTCGCTTCTTTATGTCAATATTTGAAATTCAATTTGTTTTTCAATGGCTGTATTCGTACACAGTTGGGTTTTGTGTTACCCTAGGTTAGGATCACGTGCTTCGGAATTTGGCACGTGCATCGGCACGTTCCAACGGCACGTGAAAGAAAAGAACGTGGAACGTGCGCACGTTCTTTAAGTTCGATCGAACACAAAGATGGCCGATTGTACTATCTCAAAATGTCAATTTTGCATAATATTCACTTGAAAATTAGGTTTTTTTACGTGTCTAAACGAACTTGACTGTTAGTTATTCAGCGGAAAACAAGCCTGTGGTGAGTTTTGTTGTTTTCGACGAATATAATCTGATTTTTCTTGGTATATTTGACACATGTTGCAAATGGTATCTTAAGACTTTTTAAGAAGTCTATTTTAGCCTATGTACATATGTATGTGTGTTATGTTATATGTTAGGTTTTTAAGCCCTTTTCTACTTGTTTCAGTCTCAAATTCCTCCATGTTTCAGACTGATATTCCTCTATGTTTTAGACTGACATTCCTCAATATTTCAATCTGACATTCTTCCATGTTTCAGACTGATATTTGTCTATGTTTTAGACTGAAATTTCTACATGTGTTTCAGTCTGACATTCCTCCACATGTTTCACTCTCATATTCCTACATATATTTCAGACTGACATTCCTCTATGTTTCAGACTGACAATCCTCAATGTTTCAGACAGATATTTCTAAATATTTCAGTCTGATAATCCTTCATTTTTCAGTCTCACATTCCTTCATGACCTGTCTATAACCAGTAAGTTTAATAATGCTTTACAGTTCAATTCAACCTTTGACCTCCCCGGTTTTTGGACATATATTTTTCCAGGTCACTTTCGTCGTAAATTTCAGTTTATTTAGGTTGATGACCTTCCGTTACTTTTTCCTAATGTTTCACTTGGGACCCATTGTTATCTAAAGTGCACTTTTTTAGTACTTTAGGACTTGTTTTAGGCGAAATACAGAAGGAATGGGAGTCTGGATGATTAGACAATGATGGCATCTTGCCAACATGGGCAAAATACACGTATGGACTAATTTCCACTTCATTTTCATCTTATCGCCTCTTTAAGAGATCACATACTGTTGGGAAAGGTGAAAAACATGCATTTAGACAGGATCATTTACACATGACTTACCAAGTCGGGAGTGGCACGCTTTATACATTTAGAGAGGTTATTCATTTGCACAGGATGCATTTAGACAGGTTCTGCTGTATATCGTATACCAAATATCGTATACATAAGAGATGATCATTGCCTTTTGTTGTGTTTGCTGTTCAGGGTTTTCGGTCCAAATCAAGATGCTGTAAATAAACAGCCTCAGCATCGTGATTAAGTTGTCATTATTTTTAGCCATTTGTGAATTGGCAATGTGTTTGAAAAGTGTTTGATATGGCGTAGGCATTTTATATGTAATGACAACAGACATTTACTATCTCGACAGGCCAAGGAGAAGAAAAAAAAGGAAGAAAAAACGAGGAGAAAAAGGAGGAGGAGGAGGAGACAAGGTCAACAAAATCACACAGGAATCCATATCTAACACACTCGATACAACAACAACAAAAACACATTTTCATAAATCAAATATCTCATTCGTACGCATCAGAAAATGTAGTTGTGGATAAGTTATATATATGGATATGGGCCAAAATATAAGTGGTGGACTTTTTTTTCTCCATATACAGTATTTATTGTTAACATTTGGAACGTGCCAGATTAACTAAGAGATATCAGATTATATTATTCAAAAAATACAAAACTCGACCGAGGATCGTTCGCTGATTAGTAATGACCAATTTCGTTAATAACACACGTAAAATACATCATTTACAGAATAAATTTTATAAAAACTTACATTTACAAATTGTCCAGGCGGCCATCTTTGTATTCGATCGAACAAAAGAACGCCACGTTCGACGGTTGCCTCGCGACTACGTTCCATTCTTCCACGTGCCCGTAGCGCGTGACAAACCCGAAGCACGTGATCCTAACCAGGTATCCAAATGTTCATTTCCTCTATAGGGGAGACAATGGGGAGCATTGAGACAGTAGCATTAATAAATAGTCTTATTGCCGATATGGGCTCTATATATTTAATCTAAAATGCCTTTACTTACTACTAGTATATGGCAACCTATTATGTAGCGAACTGATAGTGTATTCGTGGAATTTTAAACACTTGGTTTTTTTGTGTCGTAAAATTACATTTTTTTTTTTTTCATGTTTTTTTATAGAAAAATCAACGTTATTTTTACCTGAATATTTAGTCGCAGATATTTAATCCGTTGCTATAATTAGCGCACATGTTATCGACGAATAAATAGAAACATATCGCTTTAGTTGAATGTATGCAATTTGACGGAGAATATGTCCTAATGTTCTACAATAAATCTTCAGACTTTTGTTCATTAGATTATCACTTATTATCCATGTGTTTTCACTTGCAAATTTTGAGTAAACTCCAACTAAAATCTGTGAAAATCCACACAGAAAAAAAGCTGAAAACTTGACATTAAACTCGAATAAAAACATCTGTTCCAAACTATGGAACAACATTCTGAACTGTATTGAACGAAGGCGCGTGCAAATCGAACTCGGGGCACGTGCTGCAAGGTAGAACGAAAGGCACGTGCGCGACTTCGATTTGCACGCGCAACAACTATACAAGCACGTGCGCGACTTCGACGTTCTTTCTTAATGTTGTTCCATAGTTTGGAACAAAGGTTTTATTCGAGTTTAATGTGACTTTTAAATTTAAGTTTTCGGCTTTTTTTGTGTGGATTTTATCGTTTTTAGTTGGATTTTACGCAAAATTTACAAGTGAAAACACATGGATTAAGTACATGATAATGTCGTGAACAGTATAGTTTGAAGATATCAAAGATTAAAACGTTCTCCGAAACATGTTCTCCGCGTGAAAAAGGTTTTCTGCAACTAGAATCCCACACAAAGGTGAGTCAGTGGCATTATTAAATACAGTGGAACCTCGGTTTACGAACTTAATCCGTTCCTCGACCCTGTTCGTGAACCGAAAAGTTCGTGATCCGAATCATTTTTACACCATTGCAATTCATGTAAATCCAAATGATGCGCTAGTTCTTTGTCCTAGAATGTTTTTTTTTTAAACATGTTCTGGCTTTTTGTGTGGAATTTAGTAAAACTTTCCGTATAACATAGATGTTCTGCTGAAACTAGTAAAACAATTGCAGAAACTCGGACCTTTGATCGGTGGACCAGAGAAATGCGTTCGTGAACTGAAGCATCGTTCGTAAAGCGAAACAACAGTGGTGTTCGTGAACTGATTTGTTCATAAACAGAGATATTCGTAAACCGAGGTTCCGCTGTACTTGCCAACCTGAGTACAACTCGAAAATTTTGTTGTAGATATTCAATTTGTTGCTAATTAATGCATATGAATTCTAATATTGTCCACACATGGCTATGTATGGGCACACATTAAATACACATGGTCCATACATGTTCATATATCTAGGGTGTAGTTTGTTAAAATGTTTCTAATGTTTCCTTATCATGTTTCAGAAAACATAAAATAAATTGTACAAAATATTAACATAACAGCATTAAGGATCCCACACGTTCCAATATATATATAATTCCCCTCATTGCATTATATACATTACAGATGTCGGCCATCTTTGTTTTGAGGGTTGGGTTCTTTTTGCATATTTTTTAATATTTTGCGAAGGTGTTTTTTTTAATATTCAAACACGAAGATGATATTTATTATAATCTGGATATGAACAGTTTAATATTTCAATGTAGAACAACCATGAATATGTTTGAATATGTTTAGATATGGTAAATATTGTAGGCGTTTCCTACACTTTATGTATTTAAGGGCAGGGCCGAATTATTACACATTAAACTAAGTTGTTCCTATGCCTAGGGCCCTATATAAGTCCTTATCAGGACCTTATGTATACCTAAGGGCCCTTATGTGTTTACTGAGGCCCTGCCTAGGTTACCTAGAGGGGCCCTTATTGGCTCATCCAGGTCTACATAGGGGCCCTTTTGTGCTTAAACAGCCCATGCCTAGGGCTCCTACTTAGCTTAAGCAAGCCTTGCCAGAGGGTCCTTCAGGGCTAAATCAACCTCTGCCTAGGGCTCCTTCATGGTTTAATCCTTCCTTGCCAAGGGCCCCTATTGGTTTAAACAGACCATGCCTAGGGCTCCTTCTTAACTTAAGCAAGCCTTGCCAAAGGGTCCTTCAGGGCTAAATCAACCTCTGCCTAGGGCTCCTTCATGGCTTAATCCTTCCTTGAATAGGGGCCCTTATTAGTTCATTCCGGCCTTACATAGGAGCCACCTTTGACTTTTAATTCAGGCAATGCCTAGGGCTCCTTCTAGGATAAATCAAGCTGTTTTAGTTAGTCACTGGTTAAAAGTGAGGTTAAAAAGGTTTACAAAAACATTCGTTCAAAGTTTCGAAACTATCGACTAAAAAACAAAAGCAAAAGCAATTTGTGGGCAAAGGGCCAAAACATTCTTAACTCTTGTTTTAAACCTCTCGTTAAGTCAGTGTTTTGCAATTTGACAAAATGAAATTGCGACTTATTTGGAATTCAAGTTAACCAACTCAACACAGACACAAAAAAACACACCAAAAAAACACACAAAAAAAACCCAACTTTGTTTTTTGCATTCCGAACATGGATGGGCGCCCTTGAAATCAAACACTGACTTAAATAAGCATGGAATATGTAATTAACGGCCCATCTTGGCTTAATCATGCCCTGTAAAGGGGCCCCTCTCGTCTTAATCGTGTTATACCAAGGGCCCTCCTTGGCTCAACCATGTTTTGTCAAGGGCCCATCCTTGTCTTAATCTAGTGCTGCTTAAGAGCCTCTTCTTGGCTCAATCATACACTGCCTAGGGCCCTCCTTGGCTCACAACGCTCTGTCATGGGGCCCTCCTTGTCTTAATCTAGTGCTGCTTCAGCTAGGGCCTCTTCTTGGCTCAATCTAGGGGCCCTTCTAGTTTTAATCAAGCGCTGTCAAGCGATCTTTTTAACTCAGCATGTTCTGCCCAGGGGCCCTTCTCGTCTTACTCATGTTATGCCTAAGGCCCTACATGGCTCAGCCATGCTTTGTCCGGAGGCCCCTCCTTGGTACAATCATACACTGCCTGGGGCCCTCATTGGCTCACCATGCTTTGTCATGGGGCTCTCCTTAGCGCAACCATGGTTTGTCAAGGGCCCATCCTTGGTTCAAACATGCTCTGCCTAGGAGCCTCTTCTCGCCTTAAACGTGTAATGTCTAGGGCCCTCCTTGGCTCAATTATGCTTAGTCAAGGGCCCATCCTTGGTTCAACCATACACTGCCTAGGGGCCTTCCTTGGCTCACCATGCTCTGTCATGGGGCCCTCCTTGTGTTAAGCTTGTGCTGCGCTTCAGGGCCTCTTCTTGGCTCAATCATACATTGCCTGGGGCCCTCCTTGGCTCACCATGCTCTGTCATGGGGCCCTTCTTGTCTGAATTTAGTGCTGCTTCAGGGCCTCTTCTTGGCTGAATCAGACACTGCCTGGGGGCCCTCCTTGGCTCACCATGCACTGTCATGGGGCCCTCCTTGTCTTAATCTAATGCTGCTTCAGGGCCTCTTCTTGGCTCAATCATACACTGCCTAGGGCCCTCCTTGGTTCACAATGCTTCTTCATGGGGCCCTCCTTGTCTTAATCTAGTGCTGCTTCAGGGCCTCTTCCTGGCTCAATCATACACTGCCTGGGGCCCTCCTTGGCTCACCATCCTTTGTCATGGGGCCCTCCTTGTCTTAATCTAGTGCTGCTTAAGTATACTGCCTGGGGGCCTCTCTTGATGCGTAACTTTTAAAAGTTATGTCTTTTTGAAATGTGATTCCGATGAATGAAATGCAAAAAGTGTGTTATCCGAACACAGATTTCTAGGCTAGTGAGAGTTAACTTGTTGTTGTTGTTGTTGTTGTATATGGTCATATATAGGCGTTGTTCTTCTTTCTACCAGATCAAGTACACGCGAGGAGGAATGAGGAAGATAAGTGAAAAACACACGCTCCCTCCTCAAACACCTCATAAGATAAGAAAAGAGAAAACAAACACAAGTCGAATCCGGCCCTATCTCATTTGCATAAATGGAGTAAGTAGCGTGCTCGATTCAAATTGCACTCAGCTCAACCATATGTGGAAAATGACCACCACAAATATTCGCTTTTGAGGCCCTTTCGTTTGGAACGAGTGAATTGGTTAAATTTCAACGTTGCCGCCGTGAATGCACGTTAAGGAGCGTGTCGAGCCTGGAATGACGAGCTCGGTTAACGTTGGCAGGGTCGCAATCCATTATTCCCTGATGCGAGACAATGGACATTCATTCGCGTATACAGCGACACCTTGAGGTTCATACGAAGGATGTCCCAAAAATTAAGAATAAATTGATTCCAGTGAATACAAATTGTGTTTTTACCATAGAAAAAATGTAGAAAAATTGCGTTTTTACCACAGAAATTTTTTTTTGAAAAATTGCGTTTTTACCATAGAAAAAATGTAAAAAAATTGCGATTTTACCATAGAAAAATTTGTTTTTTACCATAGCAAAATTTAGAAAAGTTGCGTTTTTAGCATAGAAAAAAAAATGTAGAAAAATTGCGTTTTTACCATAGCAAAATTTAGAAAAATTGCGTTTTTACCACAGAAAAAAAAATTGGAAAAATTGCGTTTTTACCATAGAAAAAATGTAGAAAGATTGCGATTTTACCATAGAAAAATTTGGTTTTTACCATAGCAAAATTTAGAAAAGTTGCGTTTTTAGCATAGAAAAAAAAAATGTAGAAAAATTGCGTTTTTACCATACAAAAAATGCGTTTTTACCATAGCAAAATTTAGAAAAATTGCGTTTTTAGCATAGAAAAAAAAATGTAGAAAAATTGCGTTTTTACCATACAAAAAATGCATAGCAAAATTTAGAAAAATTGCGTTTTTACCACAGAAAAAAAAATTGGAAAAATTGCGTTTTTACCATAGAAAAAATGTAGAAAGATTGCGATTTTACCATAGAAAAATTTGGTTTTTACCATAGCAAAATTTAGAAAAATTGCGTTTTTACCATAGAAAAAATGTAGAAAAATTGCGTTTTTAACGTAGAAAAATCGCGATTTTACCATAGAAAAATTTCGTTTTTACCATAGCAAAATTTAGAAAAATTGCGTTTTACAGTTTTCATGACATTTCCAAAAGGTCATTTTCAACATTTAAAATTTTTTTCACACATATTCCGGATACCCGTGCCCCTAAAAATCCCGGGCCCGGGGTATTTTCCCACCCCTCCCCCCTCTCGTCAGGCCTGCATATATGTTATGTCCAGTCTCTCTTGTAAGCCAGTGCATAAGTAGCAGCGCCGCCTATCGTCCTTACCAATAATCAGCAGCATCAGTGGAGGGGATTGCATGACTGTTCCTCCTTTTTTCCTCCTCCTCCTTTTTCTTCTTCAACTTGTTTTACTTTTGAATTTTATTTTCCGCAACGCCCTCATCGAAATTTGGTGTCGATGCAGCAGCGAAAAGCAAAACCTACGAAACGAGAAGAAAAAAAAAATCAGTTGTGTGACGTCTTAGTGTTTCTACTTTAAAAAAAAAAAGAGTTGCTTAAATATATAAAAGTGGAGAGCGAGTGAAGGTGGGCCACCAAAAATGTTGGGCTAGCGTTGGGAATGAGACGCGCAGAAAACAACGGGCTTTTTTGTAGTTAAAACAAAAACAAAAACGACTAAAAAGAAGCAGCAGCAGCAGTGGATTTTTGAATTTTGATCGATTTTTGACATATTTTTTTATTTTTACTGCAATCATGGGATTTTCGTGTATTTTTCTGATTTTCGTCTTGTTTTTTGTGAGCGCTTTGAACGTGAGGATTAGTGAAGCCAGATCGACGTTCACGACCAATCGCGAGCCGTGCAAACACGACAAATTGACCGTCTACAAAGTTGTCTTGACCACTCACTGGACGAGAGACACTTTCCCCAAACAATATCCGGAGTTTAGACCGCATGCACAGTGGTCAAAAGTCGTAGGTAAGTCCAGAAAAACGTGGAAAACATAACACCTTTTTTTTTAAAAAATTAAAAAAAAAGAGTTTTGGGGGGAAAGGATTTGGATTTGTTTTAAGTTATATATAGGGAAATTTTGGGGAATTTGAGAGTTTGGGAAAGTTTGAGAATTTTGGGGAAAGGGCAATTATGGTGCATTTATAAGGAATTTTGTGGATTTATTAGGGATTATGAGGAATTATACCAAGTTTGGGGAATTATAAGAGGAATTAATGTGGAAAGATGAATTTTATGAAGTGTGTGGATTTTGTGAGAAATTTATGTTTAGTTATGAGGATTTACAAGGAATTTTATAGATTGTGTGGATTTATGGGGCCTTATATGGAATAATGAATAATTTTATGAAGTGTGTGGATTTTGTGAGAAATTTATGTTTGGTTATGTGGAATTTTGAGGGATTATAAGAAATTTTAAGAATTATGAGGAATTAATGTGGAAAGATGAATTTTATGAATTGTGTGGATTTGTGAGAAATTTATGTTTGGTTATGAGGATTTACAAGGAATTTTATAGATTGTGTGGATTTATGTGGATTTTTGAGGGATTGTAAGAAATTTTAAGAATTGTGAGGGATTTTATGAAGAGTGTGTAATTATGAGAAATTATGACAAACTATCAGCAATTATGAGTGGTTATGTGAAATTATGTGAAGTTATGAAAAAATTATCAGAAATGTTGTGGAATTATGATGATTTATAAGAAGGTTTAAGGATTATGTGGAATTATGTGGATTGTGAGGGATTATCAGAAATTTTAAGAATTATGGAGAATTTGATGAAGAGTGTGGAATTATGAGCAGTTATGAGGAATTATCAGGAATTTTGTGCAATTATGATGATTTTCCAGGAATTTTATAATGTGTGTGGATTTATAAAGAATTTAATAGATGAGGAATTAAGAGAAATTATGTGGAGTTATGTGGCATTATAATAAATTTTGAGCATTCATTATGAGTTATGAGAAATTGCGATAAATTTACTGCGAATTTTGCGAATATTTATTTTTAAAGAGCTTTTTGAGAAGATTATTTGCAAGAAATTTGGAAAAACAAACGTTTATCGGAATTCAGAAAAAGCAGTTTCGGAAGACATTTTCGGAAAATTTATTTTAATTAAAACTTGAGAAATTTGGGAAAATCAAATTTGAAATAAATTTAAAAATATTTAGTTTTGACGACATTTGAGAAAAATTATTTTAACGAAATTTAAGTCATTTAGATTTACTTATCCAACGGTTTAAAATTGTTCCCAATCACGTTTATATGTTTTAAAAAAATATATATTTCATTAACTTACCCATTATTAATTTGTATTACTAATTAGTTTATCAAAAATTTGGCTACAAACCCAAAGCTACAATTAATGTGAAAAACATGTTCTTACCATTGGAATTTCAAGCCAAAATGTAGCTTAGAGTAGTAGTTAATGAGGATCGTATTAAAATGACACGTGGGTGGCATGAGGTCAAAGGTCATCACGTTTAATGACGGAACGAATAACTAATTAGTCCTTCAACGTTTCAAAACCACCTTCAACTTGCATTTTTTAAATGTACATATTTTTGTAAAAATCTAACAACTGTCAAGGTCCACATATGCAAATCAACAAAAATAAAGTTTTCGTAAAATACGAATCAAAAACAACTTTTTCAAATATTTTCATAATCGATTTAACCTCGGGGAAAAAAATGTTTATATATCTGGAACCCATTGTTAAAATTTGTGGGGGGTGAAGGGTAAAGGGATAGGTGTGGATGGGAGGGTGGAGGGAGGTGTGGAGTGCGGGGTGAGGAAGGGAGGTGTGAGGGTGAGGGGGTAAGTTAGGTGAGGGAGTTGTGGGGTGAGGATGAAAGGGTTAAAGGGGTTAAGAGGTGCGGAAGGAGAGGGGTGAGGATGATGCGGTGAGCGAGGGGGTGAGTTAGGTGTATATGAGAGAGCTGCAAGGGTGAGGGTGGAGGGAGATGTAGGGAGAGAGGTGTGATATAAGGGTGAGGGGTATAAGTTAGGTGTGGGTTGAACGTGAGGGTGGAGGGAGGTGTCTGGTGAGGGTGAGGGAGGAGGGAGGTGTGATGTGAGGGTGAGGGGGTAAGTTAGGTGAGGGGAGAAGGAGTTGTGGTGTGAGGGTGGAGGGGGTGAAGGAGTTGTGGGGTAAGGGGGAAGGGCTTAAAGGGTTGAGAGGTGTGGGAGGAGAGGGGTGAGGGAGATGTGGGGTGAGAATGATGGGGGTGAGCGAGGTGGGGGTGAGCGAGGTGGGGGTGAGCGAGGTGGGGGTGAGTTAGGTGCGAGGTGAAGGGTGGAGGGAGATGTGGGGTGCGGGGTGAGAGAGGGAGGTGTGATTTAAGGGTGAGGGGGTGAGTTAGATGTGGGGAGAGGGTGAAGGGGTTGAGGGAGTTGTTGGGTGAGGGTGAGGGGGTGAGGGAGTTGTGGAGTAAGGGTGAAGGGGTTAAAGGGGTTGAGAGGTGGGGGTGAGTTAGGTGTATATGAGAGAGGTGAAGGGTGGAGGGAGATGTGGGGTGCGGGGTGAGGGAGGGAGGTGTGATTTAAGGGTGAGGGGGTGAGTTAGATGTGGGGAGAGAGGGTGAAGGGGTTGAGGGAGTTGTTGGGGGAGGAGAAGGGGGTGAGGGGAGAGGTAGTTGTGGTGTGAGGGCGAAGGAGTTAAAGGGGGTGAGGGGTGTGTGGGAGGGGAGGGCTGAGGAAGATTTGGGGTGAGAATGATGGGGGTGAGCGAGGTGTGGGGTGATGGTGCGGAAGATGTGGGAAGTGAGGGGGGAAGGGAAAGATGTGGGGTGAGCAAGTACAATTTATACATTTTAGCATATTTTGTCAAAAAGTGTTGTAGGTTCGCATATTTTACATAAAAAATTACAAATTTTATTGCGAGAACGTGTTTATCTCATTAGGAACAGTACACTATTTGTGAGCAGTTAAAATTCAAGATGTTATTTAGGTTTTGTTTCAATTTGTGGTAAATATTCAAAGTTTCTCAAAAATAAACTTTTAAGAAAATGTGTTTGAAACACGTGAAGAATGTGTAACACGTGCACGCACTTATGTCTATGTTCGGCATAACAAAGATTCTGAGAGTAAATAAAAGATGGCCACGTGACCGGAAATACAGACTCACAAACAAACACATAAAACTCATAACATGTTATTTATGTATATGACCTTATTGCGAAACACGATGTAAACATATACAAAAACTCCTGATATGGGATCATTAAAAGGGGTCATCCATTGCCAAAATGGAGGCCTAGAAGACGCAGGCTTGTAAGATGCGTCTCTTTGGCGGCCATCTTGAAAATAATGCTACAAGACAGCATCATTTGCCTTCAATAAGTCTGGTCAAATAAGGCATTATATCTGGCAACATTGTTATTCTCAGATCCAAAGATGGATGCCTAGAAGACGTAGGCTTATAAGTTACGGCTTCTCGGCGGCCATGTTGGATCCACGGCCGCCATATTGCACCAATTAGCACGACATTTACTCGTAGATAAAAGCAATAAAGAACGGGGCTCATTAGAAGCTCAAGACAAGTCGTTATTCGAAGAATGTGGTGGCGCTGCGGTAGAAACTAGAAAAACTATGCGTTTCTTGGATGATTAATCGGCCCAAAAGTTGAGCCAAAAAAAGTTTAAAAATGTCGAGAATTCGTGATTTTTGTCCGCGAGCTCAGACTCAAGAAACAAGGGTTTTGAGCAGCCAAAATAGAGGAAGAAGAAAGAGAGAGAGAGACTGAAGAGTCAAGGCGAACGAAAAATATAAAAAATACACTTATTTTAAGACAAATTAAGGATTGGATTTCGGAAAGGAACCAAAATAAATACTTCACAACATGTGGAGATGGGTGCGATATATATATATATGGGGAGAATCAACAAGCAGCGCCATCTAGTGGTGTCAAAAGGAATTACAGTACAGTAGTTTGTAAAAGACGCAGCTCGGTCTCAAGCTTGTACGATTTGAGCAACTGTCGTGTGCATCTGGGACTTGAGACACAGCTCAGTCTCAAGCTCGTGCCATTTAAGCGACTGTTGTATGCATCTGGGACTTGAGACACATCTCGGTCTCAAGCTCGTGCGATTTGAGCGACAGTCGTATGCATCTGGGACTTGAGATGTGGCTCAGTCTCAAGCTCATGCGATTTGAGCAACTATCGTATGCATCTGGGACTTGAGATGCGTCTCGGTCTCAAGCTCGTGCGATTTGAGCAACTATCGTATGCATCTGGGACTTGAGACGAAGCTCGGTCTCAAGCTCATGCGATTTACGCAACTGTCGTATGCATCTGGGACTTGAGACGCAGCACGGTCTCAAGCTCGTGCGATTTGAGCAACTGTCGTATGCATCTGGGATTTGAGATGCGGCTCGGTCTCAAGCTCATGCGATTTGAGCAACTGTCTCATACATCTGGGACTTAAGACGCATCTCGGTCTCAAACTCATGCGATTTGAGTGACTGTCATATGTATCTGAGACTTGAGACGCAGCTTGGTCTCAAGCTCATGCGATTTAAGTGACTGTCGTATGCATCTGGGACTTGAGATGCATCTCGGTCTCAAGCTCATGCGATTTACGCAGCTGTCGTATGCATCTGGGACTTGAGCTGCGGCTCAGTCTCAAGCTCGTGCGATTTGAGCGACTGCCGTATGCATCTGGGACTTGAGATGTATCTCAATCTCAAGCTCATGCGATTTGAGCAACTGTCGTACGGGGTTAGTCCCATAAATGGAAAAATGCATTATGCCCATTTACAGTAGAACCTGTATAAATGTATCCTGTATAAATGAATAACTCTTTCTAAATGCATAAAATTTGCCGGTCTCCGACTCGGTTACCCGTGTATAAATGGACCTATATATAAATGGATAACCTGTCTAAAAGCATATTTTTCACCCGTCCCAAGAGTATGCATTTGGACAGGTTTTACTGTAACACCATATGGCTACATACCGCATATGCCATATATACACCGTAAGAAATACACCCGTACCTCGCTTTACGGCCTAGATATATGTACGTTCCGGAAAAGTTGGCTGTAAAGCGAAAAAGTCGTATAACGAATCAATTCTTTCTGAATTGTGATTTTCATTTTTTTCCCTTCTTGAACGAAGTAAAACTCAAAGTTGTTTTATTGTTAGCCGAATCCGACCTTGTTTGTGCAAATTGGGGGAATTGATCACATTTTTTGGCCAGCATTTTTTTGGGCCGTGTAACAAAACATTGTGGGCTGTAAATCGAAAAAGTGCCATAATTAAAAAAGGCTGTTATAGCGAAAGGCCAGGCCGTATAGCGAGGTATAGGTGTATTGGTTTTATGGAGAACCAATAAAGGTTTTCTAATTTGTCGCAAATGTAAAACCTGTTTCAGAGTACCTTTCATCTGGCAAGTGTTATGAGTCACCAGCTATTATTTGGATTTAAGTCAACAAAGGGTCCTATTTAAGATCTAACAACATCAGTGGCTAGAGCACACGTGACTTCCTGTTTAGCCCCATTAACAGAATTTTCATAACTATAAGATTTAAGAAAAAGAGTGGGGTGGTGAGGAATTTATTTTGTACTAGGGGAATAAAAACGTAAGCAAGTGTTTGTAACCCC
Organism: Julus scandinavius; assembly: GCA_034696685.1. Classification (NCBI taxonomy): domain Eukaryota; kingdom Metazoa; phylum Arthropoda; class Diplopoda; order Julida; family Julidae; genus Julus; species Julus scandinavius. Next base: position 14,167 of record JAQGAE010000865.1, on the reverse strand, counting down.
CTCGTGACTCGTGTACCGGAAGTTGAAATTCAGAGTGATTAATGAGCACATTGGCCTCTTATTTTACGATTTTAATGCCATTCAAAAAAAAAGTCTTAAAAGTTCGTCAAAAGCTGAATTTTACGAGCTTTTTCAACCCACGTTTAAATTTTAACAAAATCGCTTTTCTCGTGAAATTCATTCGAGATTCAACTTTTATCAGATTTGAAACAGCTGGAAATGTTTTAAATATCCCACTGAAATGAAACTGAGAACAGATACGAAAATATTCTGCCCTCATATCGTTTTAATATCACGCAAAAAATCACATTAAAAATTGTAATAAACTCATTTTTTTATCTCATTTTGTACTTTGAAATTTCATATTTGTACAATGTGTTGAACTCACAAAAACTTAATTTTTGTAAAATATATTTTTATAAAACTGCAAAATCTAAATATGTAACTTGTAAAATTAAACATTAAACAGTAAATATTTGTGTAAATTGAATGTTTAAATGTTTTAAAAAGTACTATAAAATGTGGAGTCCAAATTATAAAATGTATAAATAATTAGTACCCAAAACATTGGAGAAGTCCCAAAACAATCCAAAGTATCCACATTTTATGGTAACCTTGAAGTTTAATAAATCAAATATTGAAAATGTTTTAAATACAAATGCAAAGAAGTTGTAAATTTTAAATATTTAAGTCTTATAAAGTAGATTTTAAAAGCTTTCAATTAGCTTTAAAATATTTAAGTAAATAAAAAATGTTTAAAGTAAACATTCAAAAATCTTATAAAATGTTTATATAAACAAGCACTTTAAACTACAAATATGAAAGAAAAATGTTTCAAAAAGCAAATATCGTATTTTTAGAAAATAATTAGTGAAAATGTTATAAATAAAAACAAAGTGCATTAGAGTGGCTTTTGCAAAGTGCACTTTTCAAAACGTTTTAAAATTTAAACACATTTTTTCGAAAGTAAATCTAGAAATACATATTTCAAAAGTAAACAAAACAAAGTTTTAAAGTAAACATTGAAGTTTCAAACAGTTTTTAAATGTTTACGTAAACAAGTTGTAAACAGTAAACAAATAAAACTTGTAAAATGTAAACACAAAATGTAAATATCTGAACTAAATATTTAAAAGTTGTAAAAGTTAAACATTAAAGCTCTAAAATGCAATTACAAATAAATAAACATTCAAGTTGATAAGATGACAAGATTCTGTTTTCAAAACTGTTTTAATTTGGTAATTTCTTTTCAAAATTTGCTCAAGATAAAGTGCATTTTTAACATAATACAACAACAAAATTTTCAAAAAGATATTTTATCACCATTGTTTTCATCGAAATATCGGATATGACAATTTTTTTGCAAAATTCACAAATAATGTGCCTTTTTTACATTTAAACACTGAATTTTTTAACAAAATACAAAAATTTTCTTGTTTTGTAAGACTAATATTTTATCACAATTTTTTCCTGAAAATGTGATACGAGTTGTATCTGACAAATTTTTCAAAATTTCTCAATAAAAATAGTTAATTTTCTTAAATACAACTAACGTGAGTTTTTACATTTAAACACCGAATTTTCTTAGCAAAATTCAAAAAAAATGTTTCTTTATATAAAGACTAACATTTTATCATAATTTTCTCCTCGAAATGTTGGATATGAGATACGAGTTGGATTTGACAATTTTTGCAAAAAATGTCAAAAGTGTGTCTTGTTTATAAGCACTTTAATATTTTACCACAATTTTTTCTGCGAAATGTTGAATTTGAGTTATGACAATTTTTGAAAAATTTGGCAAATAAAAGCAGTTAACTTTCTCAAATACAATTAATACTATTTTTTACAACACTGAAATCTTTTCTTTTTAATACAAAAACGTTTCTTGTTTTATAAAGACTAATACAAGTATTTTATCACAATTTTTTCTGTGAAATGTTGAATTTGAGTTATGACAATTTTTGAAAAATTTGGCAAATAAAATCAGTTAACTTTCTCAAATACAATTAATACTATTTTTTACAACACTGAAATCTTTTTCTTTTTAATACAAAAACGTTTCTTGTTTTATAAAGACTAATACAAGTATTTTATCACAATTTTTTCTGTGAAATTTTGAATTTGAGTTATGACAATTTTTGCAAAATTTGGCAAATAAAAGCAGTTAATTTTTTTAAATACAATTAATACTAGTTTTTACAACACTGAAATCTTTTTCTTTTTAATACAAAAAAGTTTCTTGTTTTATAAAGACTAATACAAGTATTTTATCACAATTTTTTCCTCGAAATGTTGGGTATGATAAATTACCACATCAAAATCAAGTGAATATTTAGCAGAAAAAAGTCTGTCGTTAGGATTTCTGTAGAAAATAATGTCATATTATGACCATGTGGGAAGGAAAGTTTTTTTCCTTTATATGTTTCCAGAAATAACTTAAGAGATTTACAAAGAAGAAAAGTTAAACTTTTTTAGTTTGTTATTTTTGAAAAATTTATTATTTTATTACATCTTATTACACTATCGGTTAACCACAAAACCACACACAATGTACGTGTGTTGTTTTTTTTTCACAAAATCTCTGACTCTTTTCTGGGATTGGCCATATGATAATTTCGGCAAACTTCATTGTGTTTTTTTTTGTGGAGGTTTTTCCTGTTAAATTCATCCATCATTGTCGACAGGCGTTTTTTTCAAAGGGTTACTAATTTCACTCATTAGTTGAGATAATAATTTCTGGTTCGTCTATAAAATATTTAATGCACGTCACGAACCCTTGGTCGCCATCTTGTTAGCAGCCATGATTAACATTTATAAATGACAGCGTGAAATTAACGGGAGAGTCAAGGATAGATATGGGAAGACCTTGGAAATATGAAAATAAAACCATGGGTGATCTGGCTTTTTTACTCGTATTATTAAGCAGAAAATAAGTAGAAATCTATTGTTACTACTGCTGGTTCTGAAAAATGCCAATTTCAATCTTTGTTGAAAATCTAACACTTTTTTTAAAAACTTTTTTGGCATATTTTGTACGAAATAATAGAGAGATATGAAGGTTAGCCAAACCAGAGCCCATATCTGTATCTAGTATGGATATTCTGAGGATGTTTTGTGGGAAAATGGAAGTTTAGTCATCGCTTACTAGTACTGGGAGTGGCTTAGTAACAGGGGCGTGGTCTATTCAATTCAACTCAGTACGCTACAGTCAGCAAATACATGTCAAATGGTAGGGGGGGTCGTATCCAATTTCAGGAGAATGCTCCCCTAAGTCAGTAGCAACTTAGACATCATTGTTAGATACTTAGATTGAATTTTTACTAAATCAGGAGAATCGCCAGGTAGGCTGTTCCCTCATCTAATTGCGCGTAAAAGAAGGACCAATAGCATGCATCTGTCTGGCTTGGTAGGCGTAGTTAAGAAGAGGAGGGAGTGTGCTAGCAGTAGCGGTAGTGATTTAGTAGCAGTGAAAATGGTTTAGCTGTAGTGGGAGTGGTTTAGTAGCAGTGGGGATAGTTTAGTAGCCGGCGAACTGACTTTTGTGGCAGTGGGAGTGGCTTGTTATGCTTAGTTAGTAGAAGAGGGGGTTGTTAGCTGTTGTGGGAGTGGTTAAGTAGCAGAGAAACTGACCTTTGTGGCAGTGGAAGTGGCTTGTTATGCTTAGTGTAGTAGAAGAGGGAGTTTGTTAGCTGTTGTGGGAGTGGTTAAGTAGCAGAGAAAGTGAACTTTGTGGCAGTGGGAGTGGCTTGTTATACTTAGTGTAGTAGAAGAGGGAGTTTGTTAGCTGTTGTGGGAGTGGTTAAGTAGTAGAGAAACTGAACTTTGGCAGTGGGAGTGGCTTGTTATGCTTAGTGTAGTAAAATAGAGAGTTTGTTAGCTGTTGTGGGAGTGGTTAAGTAGCAGTGGGGATAGTTTAGTAGCTGACGAACTGAATTTTGTGTCAGTGGGAGTGGCTTGTCATACTTAGTGTAGTAGAAGAGGGAGTTTGTTAGCTGTTGTGGGATTGGCATAGTAGCAGAGAAACTGACTTGTTTGGCAGGAGGCGTGGCTTAGTAGCAAATGGTATTGCTTAGTAGCTGATGAACTGAATTTTGTGGCAGTGGGAGTGGCTTGTTATACTTAGTGTAGTAAAAGAGGGAGTTTGTTAGCCGTTGTGGGAGTGGTTAAGTAGCAGTGGGGATAGTTTAGTAGCTGACGAACTGAATTTTGTGGCAGTGGGAGTGGCTTGTTATACTTAGTGTAGTAGAAGAGGGAGTTTGTTAGCTGTTGTGGGAGTGGCTTAGTAGCAGTGGGGATAGTTTAGTAGCTGACGAACTGAATTTTGTGTCAGTGGGAGTGGCTTGTCATACTTAGTGTAGTAGAAGAGGGAGTTTGTTAGCTGTTGTGGGATTGGCATAGTAGCAGAGAAACTGACTTGTTTGGCAGGAGGCGTGGCTTAGTAGCAAATGGTATTGCTTAGTAGCTGATGAACTGAATTTTGTGGCAGTGGGAGTGGCTTGTTATACTTAGTGTAGTAAAAGAGGGAGTTTGTTAGCCGTTGTGGGAGTGGTTAAGTAGCAGTGGGGATAGTTTAGTAGCTGACGAACTGAATTTTGTGGCAGTGGGAGTGGCTTGTTATACTTAGTGTAGTAGAAGAGGGAGTTTGTTAGCTGTTGTGGGAGTGGCTTAGTAGCAGAGAAACTGACTTGTTTGGCAGTAGGCGTGGCTTAGTAGCAAATGGTATGGTCTAGTAGCAGAGGAGCTGACTTTTGTGGTAGTGGGAGTAGTTTAGTCGCAGTGGGAGATGGCAAAGGGATCTTCTAGTCATTTTTTTGGCAATTACAGATTTTTACTCCTTACATGTCACTGTAAACTAAATCAGATCCTCGTTTGAAAACTTGTTTTACATGAAACTACATCAACCTGCACATTGAAAAATGTAGATACGTATGTGCCGCTCCCCATCCGTCCTTCACTCTTTGACCAGGTGTCGATGGACTGGTCATCCAGTCCTCACCTTGAGTAAAACCAAGCACCATGATCCTTTTTTTAAAAGTTTTTGTGATAGGCGTGGGAAGCCAGTTGAAGGCTTTTTGTGATTAGTATTCTGAGGATGAAATCCAAGTGTTCGCAGTCAGCGTGCCGCCACCGCTGTCGTGGATTTCTTTAATTTACTTTCTCCTCCTGAGTGACGTTGGTTCGCTTCCTGCTGCCAACATTTTTTTTTATAATTTTTTTAAATATTTTTTTATAGACGTTGTGAAATGTGATGCCAACTAACCTCAAATCCCCAAACTTATGACTGAAGCACAACTCGTAAATTTCACCGGTTGCAAGTGCGCTACGAAACAGTTTGTCTCGCCCGTCGGAGCGCTGCGAATGCTCGTAACTTTTAAGATTTTGTTGGAAACAATGTCTTGTGGAGAAGACAATGTCATGTAATGTCGAGACATTGTTAAGGCACTGGTCTTTAAATCATCTTAATGGATGATTATTTTGTCTTATGTCTAGCTGTGGCAGCCATTAAACACGTGGTGGTCCAAGCGGTCAAGAAATTATATATGGCCATATTATGTCCCATATAGCTTTTTTTCAAATCAGGACCTCTGAGAAAATACAAAATTTATCAAAAAATGTCACAAATTTTTGAAAATTCAAAGAGTTTCAACTTATTTAAAAGCGTTTACAAAAATGAAAATAATATTAAAAAATACTTTCAAGCAGTTTACAAAAATATCAAAGATTTTTAACAAGGTTAATAGTTTTAAAAAATAATTGTAATAGTTTACAAAACTTTCAAATAGTTTAAAAGAGTTTAAAAAATTTTTTAAAGCTGTTCAAAAAATGTGCCAAGATTTTCAACAACTTGAAAAAAATTCATTTAATATTTAAAAAAAGGTTACAAAAATTGCAAATGGTTTAAACGAGTTTAAAAAACTTTCAAAGCGGTGAAAAGTTTCCTATAATTCAAAAAGTTTCGAAAATATCAAAGTAAAAGTTTTTTAAAAAATTATAATAGTTCACAAAAATTTCATATAGTTTAGAAAGTTTTGAAAAATCTTTCAAAGCTGTGTAAAAAAAATGTCAAAGAGTTTAATAAATAAAAATACAAAGAGTTAAAAACAAAATTTTAAAGATTTTCAGAAAATTTAAAAGCATTAAAAAATTCATATAATATTACAAAAGTTTACCAAAATTGCAAATAGTTTTTAAAAGAGTTTAAAAAACTTTCAAAGCGGTTTTAAAAAATTACAAAATTTTAAAAATCAAATCAATTATAAAATGTCAAACTTTAAAAAATTTCAAACAGTTTTAAGAGAGTTGAAAAAACTTTCAAAGCGGTTTTAAAAAATTAGAAAAGTTTAAAAATCAAAGCAATTAAAAAATGTCAAAGTTTAAAAAATTTCAAACAGCTTTAAAAAATATCAAACATTTTCAACACATTTAAAAGCACTTAAAAATGCATATAATGTATAAAAACTGTAGATAGTTTAAGAGCTTTACAAAACTTTCAAAATGGTTAATGATTTAAAATAAAAAGTCAATGAATTTCTTAAAAAAGTGTAAACAGTTTCCTAAAAAATTCAAAGACTTTCAAAAAGTTTCGTAGAAGTTTCAGCTTGAAAATTTTCCCAGATTTTGGGGGCGCAAATCATACACCAAAGTAATTTGCTGAAATAACACAATGTACAAAAATGTCGGTGGGCTAATGGAAATGTCACAGTGGGCCAAATTTGGCCCGCGGGCCATTGGGAATGAGAAGGGGTGTAGAACATACATTTTAAGCATTCAAGTCATATTTTATTGCGGTAAACCCAACAGTTTATAATGTAATGGCGGTCAATAAAACCGCTTTGAAATATATTCCAGTCGTATTGATGTAGCAGCTCTCTTTAACCCTACTTAAACGACATAAAACCGCATCTGAGATTGAAAAAAAAATATGAAAACTTTATCTTAACATTTTATAACGTCACATAAACTAGTCGAGCAGAGAGAATGAGAGAATGGATGTTGAATACAAACAGGACCAGAGGCCATGTCTAAAAGGATTATGTCTTGAGAATGACAATGAATTCCCAGACACAATGGCGCCTAATGGTTTCAAGGAGAACAATGGATCGATATATATGGTGACTATTTTCCCACTGAAGGTATTACTACGTGTGACTAGTATGGATTCCGACTTATGTGGTGTTTGCTTCCAAGCAATATGCTCATTTCGCAGTGGGGTAACTTGGAGTCAGTCATCGCGTCTCACGACTGTGTCTCGCTTGTGCGGCCAATCGCAGCAGCCAGTCGTCGAAATCGGTGTTTATGTTAACACGACAGGAAGCGCGCAACTTGGCATACTTGCGGCAAGGCTGGTATTGTACAAACAAGGACTGCGGCTGCGGATCGCGATTGCATGCCAGGCGCAGTCATGGGTCGCACCAAAGAAAACACTGTCATTTGTTTATGTGGCACCAGACATTAGCGATTCGCGACACATGCGAGCCACAGCCACCAGACGCGGCAGCCAAAATACATCTTTAAGCGGGTTTCAATAGTTTTTTCAGTCATTTGTTTGATGTGCTCTTCAGTCATACTCTGGTGACTTGAGGTGTATTTTGGCTGGCGCGTCTCGTGTCTGCGGCTTGCATGTGCAGCGAATCGCTAATGACTGCTGCCGCATAGACAAATAAGAGCGTTTTCTTTGGTGCGACCCGTGGCTGCGGCTGGAACATAGCTTGATTGGGTAATAGCCAGCCTTGCCACAGTGCTGCCACCTTGCATCTTATTGCTTCCCCTTGCCACAAAAATGCTAAGTCGCACGATTCTAGTCGTGTTAACATAAACACCGATTTCGGTGCCCAGCCGCAGCGATTCAACCACACACGCGAGCCACATTCGCGAAACGCGCCAGCCAAAATACACCTTTAACGATATTGACTAATTCAGTCACACTTTCATCTCGGAAGGAAAAACTAAAATCAGTTTTGTTAAAATTGGTGAATATAGTGATTCCAAAATGTCATGACTATTATTCGTGTGACTATTAAACATGTTTACGTAAAAATTTCAGGCTACGTTTGTCGAAAACCAGACACGAGCAATTTGAGACTGACCCAAACTTGAGTTTCTGAAATTTAGATCAGTTGTTTTTTGTTAACAAAATTTTTGGGTAAAATTTATTGTCAAATTTCATTGGCAAATTTCATGTGAAAAATGTGGGCAAAATCCACTAAATAATCAAAATTTATAAAGCAAATAAGTTATCAGGTTAAAAAAATTAATAAAATGAATATTTACAGATAATTAGTAGCCATTTTTTATTTCTTCATAAAAAAAACGTCATTTTTATTTAAAAAAATTATGTCCATCTTAAAACAGTCTGCTCAAAAGAAATAATAATAATAATAATAACCCAAAAACAATGAGAAGCTATATAAGTAGGTTAAATATGTGCTCACAATTCACACAGATCCGTTAATCCGTTAATCTGTAGCTCAAAAATCCACTAATTTGCTATAAAATTTGACCTATTTTCACTTTTTATATTTAAGCCTTTTTTTTTGGAGATAGAAATTTTCCAGACGAACTGAGCTTCATGGTGTCCTTAACTCGCTTGTCAGACAATAAGAAAGCATTAAGGTTATTCCCATTTGGGTCCTAACCATATATCCATATGTCATGACCAGGTCATGTCTGGACATGACAGATGTTTAAATCATGTTGAAATTATCCGGGTAATTAAACTTTTAGTCTGATTTTTAGAGGAGGAGGAGGAGGATGAAAAATATATCCATATCAAGACTGATGTTAACTATCAAGGTCTAAGACATCAAATCAAGGATATGCATTTTTTTGGGGTCCCAGACGATAGGATTCCTAGGATCCAGTATGCTAATCGACTTAGGATTTTTTGTGTGCTTATCTAGTGGGTTTTTCCCTCTTTTTAGATACAAACACTTAATAAGATCAAGAAAATGGTTGAAATTAAAGGCCAGAAAATCGACAAAAATACGTGTTTTTTTTTAAATTGAAAAATTGGGTTTTGGAAAATTTGGTTTAAAATATTGGATTTTAATTAATTAAAGAATTGCGTTTTTGAATTTTTTTTTTAAATATTAGGTTTAAAGTTATTGGTTTTAAAAATTGTTTTCAATAAGTTGGGTTTTAAAAAATTGGATTTTAAAAATTGGGTTTTGAGAAATTGGTTTTAAAAATTGTTTTCAAGAAGTTGGGTTTTAAAAAATTGGATTTTAAGAAATTGGGTTTTGAGAAATTGGTTTTAAAAATTGTTTTCAAGAAGTTGGGTTTTGAGAAATTGGTTTTAAAAATTGTTTTCAAGAAGTTGGGTTTTAAAAAATTGGATTTTAAGAAATTGGGTTTTGAGAAATTGGTTTTAAAAATTGTTTTCAATAAGTTGGGTTTTAAAAAATGGGATTTTAAAAATTTGGTTTTCAGAAATTGGATTTTAAGAAATTGGGTTTTGAGAAATTGGTTTTAAAAATTGTTTTCAAGAAGTTACAATAAATTATATTTTGGCATCGTTTTTTTGGCTCACGGTGCATAGATGCAGATACAGTACAGATGAACCTCGGTTTACGAACTTAATCCGTTCCTTGACCCTGTTCGTGATCCGAATCAATTTTTCCCATTACATTTAATGAAAATCCAAATAATGCGTTATTTATCCATAAATTTTGGATCAAAGTAATATTGCCGAAAACTACTTAAATGAAATTTGCTCGCTCTAAAAGTAATTTAATTGAAGTGTGTTTTATTTTACACAAATTATGTTTCATTCAAACAAGTGCTGCTATTGAAATATAGCTCTGCATTTGTTTATAAACTGAAGCATCGTTCGTGATGCGAAAGAGCATGTGGTGTTCGTAGACCGATTCGTTCGTAGACAGAGACCCGAGGTAAACCGAGGTTCCATTGTATTTAAAAAAAAAATTTGTCTGGAAACTTGGCCATATCTAACGATATCTGTTACATTTCACATATGTTCCTTCTTTTGATCTGGTCCAACATCCAGGATTCAGACATCGATATAAAACAAAGATGGCGAATGACATGAATTGGCCAGTTATAACCAAAATGGGGTTAATTGGTCCAAATAATGGGTTTTTTATTCGTGTTTCACACGAAACAAAACACAATCGCCATTAGCCATATCAGCGAGTGTCATATCAAGGAACCACACCTCACCTCAATGGACGAAATTCAGTTGACCTCCTTTGAGGTTGTATTTGAAATGACCAGGGGTCAAACCCCCCATTTCAACACCAAGTTTTGATATGGTCAGTGATACACTAGTGACACCTGGATCTGGCTGGCCAGATGTGGTGGTGTACATTTCATGTAGAAAACATGTGAAAAAATCATGTATGGGGCATGTTGTGGCATTTATGGCCATAAATAAGTTAGTGTTCTTTTCCATATTTGGACAAAAAAATCCGTAAAAATTCACATAAAAATTCACAAAATATGAAAAGATATGACTTTTTTTTTAAATTTCATTTGAATTTGCCGCCACTTTTATTTCGAACGCCTTTTTTTCTTTCGGCTGACGGCTGATTTCCAGCACGTGACCTATCTCGTGCCGAATGCGCGAGGGGGAAGTGGCGCCAACCATCGGCTAAAAGTAGAAACAAAATAGCATTACTTTTCCCTAAGTGGATATCCGCAGGGTGGCACACTTATGATGATTGGCCCAATTTTAGGTCCTTGATTTGAAAAGCGGCTAGTGTATGGTGTGCCTAGGGCCTACAAAATAAATATGTAAAATTCCATTTACATATCTATTTTAATTTTTTTTTTTTAGAAAAATAAGAAAAGTTTGGGTAAAAGGTTTCTATAAATTAAAAGTGTCTGCCTGTGTAAAAAACATGTACTGTATATGGCACATTCATGGCTATATGGCAAGTGGGAAATCCACATGTGGGTTTACCAGACATTAGACATACATGTTATGTCCAAATTTGTCCAAATTTTGGTTTGTCCATATTTGAGCACTTCTGTTATGTCCAAATTCTGGTTGTACATATTTTAGCATTTCTGTTATGTCCAAATTTGTCCAAATTATGGTTTGTCCATATTTGAGCACTTCTGCTATGTCCAAATTTGTCCATATTTGAGCACTTCTGCTATGTCCAAATTTGTCCATATTTGAGCACTTCTGCTATGTCCAAATTTGTCCAAATTCTGGTTTGTCCATATTTGAGCACTTCTGCTATGTCTAAATTTGTCCAAATTCTGGCTTGATTTGATCACTTCTGTTATGTCCAAATTTGTCCATATTTGAGCACTTCTGCTATGTCCAAATTTGCCCATATTTGAGCACTTCTGTTATGTCCAAATTCTGGTTTTTCCACATTTGATCACTTCTGTTATGTCCAAATTTGTCCAATTTCTGGTTTGTCCATATTTGATCACTTCTTTTATGTCCCAATTCTGGTTTGTCCATATTTGATCTTTTCTTCATGTCCAAATTTGTTCAAATTCTGGTTTGTCCAAATTTGATCCCTTCTGTTATGTCTAAATTTGTCCAAATTCTGGTTTGTCCATATTTGATCACTTCTGTTATGTCCAAATTCTGGATTGTCCATATTTGAGCATTTCTGTTATGTCAAAATTTTGGTTTGTCCATATTTAAGCATTTCTGTTATGTCCAAATTTGTCCATATTTGATCACTTCTGTTATGTCAAAATTCTGGTTTGTCCATATTTGAACATTTCTTTTATGTCCAAATTTGGCCAAATTCTGTTAACTTCAAATATGATCATGAAAGTGTCCGCCATAATTCCTTATCTGAGACATAATAAGGCAATATTTTTCCACCTCGATTGATCCTCGATGAGAGGCCCTTTTAAGAATGGCCCTAAGCCGTACTACATGTACCACACATGATTCCTCTAAACAAAACTTGTTTTTTGTGTCTTCCTCAAGGACGTTCTCACGACGAGAGCTACATCCTGTGGCGACTGGGATTGGATGCTGGCAACGGACTTAAGACCTTCGCAGAAACTGGCAAAAGCGACGTCTTGGATGCCCAATCTCAGGGCGAGGGAGGAATTTACGACGAGTTCTCAGCGCCCCCTATCAACACAGGGGCCGGCAAAACGGAAGCGGAGTTCTTCGTGGATGGTAACCACTCCAGGGTGAGTCACAGCATTTTATGAACGACCCCCAAGCAGGAAGGAACAACAAAGGGAATGTTTAATGTGCCACTAAGAGGCTTAGCTCCCCTCAAAAGGGGGAAAATTGATTGGTTATAGAATGATGGTCACTACTGCAAAACCCCAGGTGGTAAGCCAATTTAGAAAGGAAAAACAGGTTCTCCTGTTGAGAGTCCATATCAACTGCCACTAAGCCACTCCCACCACCATTAAGTCACTCCCACTGCTACTAAGCCACTCCCATTACTACTAAGCCACTCCCATTACTACTAAGCCAAGCCCGTTGATTTATCTTTCAATCGGTCTGGTGACACTTAACCACTAGACATATAATCCAGCGGCAATTATCCTTAGTGGATATCCGCAGGGTGGCACACTTATGATGATTGGCCCAATTTTAGGTCCTTGATTTGAAAAGTGGCTAGTGTATAGTGTGCTTAGAGCCTGATTCCCACCTTGCGAAAGTCGTGCACAACTCACACGAAATCGTCTGCTAAATCAGGAAGTGGACGTTGGCGCATGTGCAATAGGTAGTGATGCAAGCTCACATGACGTCACAAAAATGAGCCTCGCCATGCCGGATTCACAAATCACTTTTGGAAGCGCACAACATGGCGGCACGGATCTTACCATGTATCGATGACGTGCTTCACGCCATTAGCAGGAGCGCCGATCTTTCGTGCTTCCGTGAAGTGCGACAAGTGGGAATTGGCACGCAATTTTGTCCGGAGTGAGCGAGATCATGTGTGCTGTGAGTTGTGCACGACTTTCGCCAGATGGGCGTCAGCCTTAGGGCCACGACAGATAATCCTGCGACATTTAATCCCGCGACATTTAATTTCACCCGAGAAACAAATAAATAAGAAAAAATAACCGCACATTTATTTAATGCAATTTAACAAAAGATAATCAGACCTAACCTAACCTAACATTCATACACTAATCCTAACACGTATCTCAAAAGCATTAAAGCGGGATGAAGAGTCGGGGGATACAGTGCCAACTTGATTATCTGTCGCAGGATTAAATGTCGAGGGATTAAATGTCCGTACATCCTTTCAATCAGTAAGAGTCACCCATAAAGCACCATCTGCTGTTGTTTCCCCACAGGTGTCGCTGATCTCTCGGATCATCCCGAGTCCTGACTGGATCATCGGCATCGACAGCCTGGATTTGTGCGAACAGGGCAACTGGGTGGACTCCCTGACTTTTGAAGTTGACCCGGTGGACGTGGGTACAGACAACGGATTCACTTTCACAGCCCCCAACTGGGCCACCTTGCCGCAGGAGAAGATATACAGAATTTCGTCCATCTTCCCGAATCATCCCGCAAACTCGTTCTACTACCCCCATCTCAAGAAACTGCCTCCTCTGGCCACGTTCAAGGTGAGTTCACTCTCATTCTTAAAATTTCAAAACTGAACGACACGATATAATTTTTAATTAATTTAATGTATTTGTTGGAACGAGCGTTACGATTTATACACGTGTTTATTAGGCGTTGTTGTGTGATACAGAAATGTGAGAATACATTCTTATGTTGATTGGCGAAATTCATAAACGTGGTCGAATTGGAAATTGTTCGGTCGAGAGCTCGGGTCGGGACATCCTGTCGTCGTCGAAGTCGTGTCCAGAAGAAAGGGTCAAGACACGAGGGCTAAACACCAACGCCAGGGGATGGGCCTTCAACACCTACCTGGGAATTAAGCCTACGAGGGGGACTTCCACCCCCTCTCGAGGGGTCTTTAACGTGCAACAATCAACACCGGACCTCGATTTAAACTCATCCGAAAAAGCCGCCACTTAGGGAATTTCTCCCATCCATAAAAATTCCCACCGACCTCAAACGGGGAGTAAACCCACACATCTTAGGATCGAGAGGCAAGCACGTAACCCATTCGACCGCCAGCGATTTCAATATAGTAATTTTATTCGGAACGACCAACATCTTCTCAAATATAAATGATAAAACTAAACTCGAATCCGTATTACGCAGACGCACAATTCCAGTTTCAGG
>JAQGAE010000864.1:0-28759 GCA_034696685.1 Julus scandinavius | reverse complement strand
ACATCTTTATAACATTTACCAATGGACCATCGCAAACTTCTAGGACCTTCTAGCAGTAAGCCACTCCTGCCAAAGGGCCATTAGAGCAAAGGGTCCTTTTTCCAATCTAGATGTTTTGGACTATCACTCCCTCTGGGACCAACACTTCTGCCAAAGGGCCCTACAGTGTGACCATTAGAATTACGGGCTCTTTCTACCAATCTAGAGGCTTTGGACCGAGCTACTCCAACCATAGGGCCATTAAAGGGTTCTTTCTTTTAATCTAGAGGCCCTATACCGGAAACAACGGCATAAACCTACATCAATAAACAGAAATAGCACCCTCGGGGTGGCCCTATCAATCCTAAAGCCCTTTGAACTGCTCGCTTTTGCTAACCCTACTGCCCTACTGCTACTAAGGTCCGCCCACTGCTAATAGGGCCATTTTGTGGGGCATTATTACATCTAGCCATTCTATCGGGAACCGATAGATTAGGGACCAATCCAACAAATCAGGGAATTTATAAAAATGTGAAGAACCATTCCAAAGTCACGTCAATAAGAATTTGTGGGCAAAAATTTGGGGCCGATATAGGGTAAAGCAGATGATTTGGCAGTGGTATGGGCACCATTGAGACCCTTCTCCAAAAACTGGGTGTAAAAAAAAACACCCAGTTTAGAAAATCAAGTCAGCCGCAACTTTTTAAGAAACCAGAAATCCTCGAAAGGGCCCGAAATGTAAAAGTTTCGTCAAATCCGCAAAAGTCCATCGCGGCCATTTTGTAAAAAAAATTCCATAAAACATAAATAAAAGTGTTAAAAAATGATAACTCCAACGGGCGAGTTGGGAGTGGTTGATGCGCTGGAACAAACGGACTTCACCAGATGTTGTTGGATTTCTACGCTGCTAAGTTCCGTGGAGTCGGAACGGAGCGACGACCTTTTGTGCCGCGACACAAAATGCTCAAGGGTGTCCCAGCCGCCGCCAACACGGACCATCACGTGACGTTCGTTCAGGAGCTGGACCAATGGGCACAATTCAAGAAGAGCAAAAAACAAGAGGCAGGTTAGTACACTTAGGGGTACTTGGGGGAGCTAGGAGAAACTCGGGGGCGTCAGGAAGAGCATGGGGAAGCTCGGGGGCTCTTGGAAGATCCAAGAGGAGATTTGGGGGCGCTAGGAGGAGTTCAGGGGATCTCGGGGTTCTTGAAGGAGCCAGGAAGAGCTCGGGGGCGTTAGGAGGAGTTATGGGGATCTCGGGGCTCTTAAAGGAGCCAGGAGGAGTTTGGGGGAGCCAGAAAGATCTCGGGGGCGTTAGGAGGAGCGTGGGGGAGCCAGGAGGAGCTTGGGGAGGGAGCTCGGGGATCTTGGGGGAGCCAGGAAGAGCTTGGGGGAGATTGGGGGCGTTAGGAGGAGTTTGAGGGGGCTCTTGGAGGAGCTCGGGGGCGTTAGGAGGAGCTTTCGGGAGCCAGGAGGAGCTTGGGGGAGCTCGGGGCTCTTGGTGGAGCCAGGAGGAGCTAGGGTGCTTTTGGGGGAGCTCGGGGGCACTAGGATATACTTTTGAAGCCTACGGGAGAGAATTCCATGCTTACCCTAACGAACACGATGCGGCCGGCAATGAGGTATTTACCATCCGATATCCTTCGCACGTGGGACCGCGAACAATGGGCATCGGCGATCCGAAGTACCTGAAACGAGTTAGTGGACTAGCATTAACACAAATGGGGGAAAAAAGCTCAAGCCAAAACTTTTACTTTGCAAATTTAAATTGTTCGCAGTTTGCCGACTCAAAAGGGCCTTTTGGCATTGACAGGGAGTTGCTAGACCTCGAACTAAAAGACTTTGGCAATAGTAGAGCATTGTTCGGCCCCAAACTTTTAAGGACTTGATGGTATTATGAAGAAATGCTCAAAAGGTCCTATTGCCTTAATAGGGAGATAAAACAGTTTATCTTGAACAATATATTGAAGTTTTTAAGCCAAGATCTACATTTTCCCTCGTAGCAAACACAAGGAAAGCATTGAATAAAATCTCACTTTAGCGTGTAATTTACAAGTGGCCTCGTCCATTTCAGACATTTGCGTAGAGCTGGAAGTGGACGAGGTATCGCTGCGTTCCGGGACGAATTTCCGCTCCGTATTGTGGTGCCTCTCCAGAGTTGCCTCGCACTCGATGTCCTCTTTTTCTTCTTGCCTTTCATCGATTTCTCGCTCCAGCTTCACGATTCCCGGCGGTTCGACGCCGTATTTGGAAGCGATACGGGCCAATTCCAAGAGGCACAGCACCACGGTCCGAGGTTGGGTTCTAAGCACTAGACGGACGAGCAAAGTTAGCGTTTCGAGACATTGGACAACCGGTTTAAAAACGGGACATTTACCTAAGCTTTCGGATTCGAAAAGCACGGCTTCGTTGATTCCGAGCTGGCGACACCACCTGAGAAAATTGGCCGCGTTATCACGAGCGAAAAACGAGGCCGGTTGAGCGTTTGGCCACCATTTGAAGCCGAACGGAGGAACCGTCTGTTGGCCTTCCAGAGAAGATCGGTCGGAAATCAATTTGGCCAACTGACACACCAACACGCCGGAGTCCAAAACGTCCATCAGGTTGCCAGCAGTTACGTGAGCAATATCTAGGGGGGAGGAGAAAGAAAAAAGTAAGCATAAGTTAGCCCAAAGAGTGTCCGCAGAAACATGCCCTATCCAGAGCACAAAGATGGTGCCCTGTAACATGCCCTACGTTTCAAGAGCCCACGGCAAGTCTTGCGTGTCAATAGTTCAAAGAGTCAACGGATGCAAACGCTGCATCCTTTGCGGCATACCCAACGAGTTCACAGCCCGAAGAGTGTCTACCGAAGCATTCCAAATGTGCCCAGAGCCCAAAAATGGTCAGCGGAAACATACCCTTGCCTAGGGCCCAAAAAAGGATCCACAAGAGTTCATAGTCGGAAGAATGGCCCCAGAAACCTGCTCTATGTGCCGAGAACCCAAAGACGGTCCACCGAAGAGTACCCTTGTCTTGGGCTCAAAAAGAATCCATGAGTTCATAGCCCAAAGAGTGTCCCCAGAAACAAGCTCTATGAGTAATGATCAACAAAGCACACCCAATGTGCCCAGAGCCCAAAAATGGTTCCTAGAAGCATACTCTTGTCTAGGCCCCTAAAAGGACCCAGAGATACATGCCATACGAGTTCATAGCACAAAGAATGTCCCCCGAAACATGCCCTATGTGTAAGGAACCCAAACCGGGTTCACCGAAGCACACCCAATGTGGCCAAAGCCCAAAAAGGGCCCCTAGAAACGTACTCTTGAGTAGGGCCCGACAAGGAACCACAGATACATGCCATACGAGTCCAGAGCCCAAAGAGGGTGCACATAAACAAGCCCAATGTGTCCAGCAATGATGACCTAAGCAAGCTTTACATGTCAAAAGCAAAAAGAGGGTTAAACTAGCTTTGGGTCCAGAGCCTAATATGTACCCCCATACTAAGGTAGAGATTGAGCAATCATCATGTTGGAAGTGAACTCACCGAATGTTCTGTTGAGCCAGTCTGCTAAATCTTCCTTTAACGGGAGCAGACATTCTTCTAGTTTTTCCCCGATTCTCTCCCAGGAATCCGAGGTGTCCGAACATTCGCTGATGGCCTCTGAACTAGCACTATCCCTCATTCTTGTACGATCAAACCAATGGACGACATTCAAATTTTTCAGTTAGGCTTATCACGCATCGTCGAATCGAGACGAAAAATAACTTCTTAACTCTTCATAATACCAAAGGCGAGATCCCTGAAAAAGTACAATACATAAACGAGTCTCAAAAACAATGTTTTTCACGTCAATTTCAAACAACTTTTAAGAAAATAACATCAAATTATGACATTATTCAATTTAGAAATCGTATATTGAATATAGAACACCAAAATCGAACGCCAAAATGGAACCAGAAAGAAATTTGACTAAAAATATTAAAATACAAATTCAGGGATAAATATTTCATTAATTTCAAGGTTTTTTACCCCACAAATTTCAAACAATTTTTTTTATAAAATGACATCAAATTACGACATTATTTAACAAAGAAATCGTAAATTGACTATAGAACACCGAAATCAAATGTCAAAACGGAACACGAAAATACAGGGTGTGTGAAGTTTAAACAATTGATTAAAAATATTAAAATACAAATTCCGGGATAAATATTTCATTATATTTTAAGGTTTTTTTTATCAAAAAACGTTAGACTATAGATCGGAACATAAACGAAATATCACTGACATCATTGTCATTCTTAAATCTGTGATTTTATCAAAAGAAATTGAAAGAGCAATGCATTTCAATTGACAACTGTATAATGTTGCCGAAATACAAATTTCTATAAATCGTTTTATAACTAAATAAAAGCATTTATAAACTTACTTTAAAATCCGACACTCAAAGGGTTGTCATCAGTTCATTTTAAATCACTATGTATACAAGTCGTGTAAACTGAAAAGTATAAATTTCTCGAACACCCTGTATAATCGAAGTTCCATTTTCCGTGTTCTTTTTACTAATAACATTTGAATATTTGGCATTATTTGCAAAATAAATGTTCAAAAAACTTTAAATATTTAGTTATAAAATAAATAAAATATTGAAACCTGATGCGAAAAACGAATTGTGTTTCTCCTAATGTTCTTCTAAAGCGTATTTTTAGGTGCCGTTCAAGTGTATCGTGTGTCCTAAACTCAGCACTACTATCTGTCAATGAACACATTTTGCATGTTTTGCAAGTTTAAATGACTCTTATTTTAACCTTTGACCCCATATTCATTTCGAAAGAAGGAATTCAAAGGTCACCCCACCCGTCATTCACTAAATTCCATTAGCAAAATTTGCCCCGAGCGCAACTGCGCAATACAAAGGTTAGATTTAAGATATGGAAAGTTTAATTTCAGACTGAAAATCCCAAAGGTTATATTTTTAATTTTAAAGGACCTTTAATTGTTTTGGACCAAAATTAATTATGAAATCGTATTGGAAAGTTAATGAATGGTGTGATTGACCTTGTGATTACTGCGGCTAAAATCGTTTAAGGCAAGGAGCAGCCAATGGCCCTAAAATGCGTCCAAGGGCCATTCAGAAATTTATAGAAAATCTACTAATAATACTAGTTTAATATGAAATTAGGGTTGATTTTTGCTTACCTTTGACATAAATCCATGATCGTGCAAATGTCTGCTTTTTCCTCTCGATTCCAGACAGGCTTTGGACCCTTCTAAAATAGAAGCAAGGATGAAAATGGGGAAAGTCCATTCGCTAAAAATCAATAAAAGATGGCGTCATTAAGGTTTTCGAAGAGGGAAACTCCCTCTCTATCTGCACATATTGGAATATCGACCTGTTTAAAGCGGACATACTTACCTCGTTTTCGTGGGGCCTCTGGATTTAAGTAATGGCCCTATATGAACATAGGGCCGTTTAAGTCAAACAAAGAAAGCAAATAACAAACTGGTTAGCTAAAGGTCCTTACAAACTTCTCCGTGACAAAGTACTAAAAACTTCCATTACCCGTATAGGTCCTTGAATGTTTTTCTTATAGGTCTCAAAGCATCTATGGCCCTAGAAAAAGGCCCTAGTCAAAGTAAAAGCGACTAACAAATCGGTTAGTTAAAAAGTCCTTACAAACTTTCCCCGTGACAAAGTATTAAAAATTATAGGACCTTATATGATGTTTTCCATATTCATGTATGTCTGTAAACATTTATGGCCCTAAATCCAGATAGGGCCATAAATGCTTACATGCCTTAGACAAACAAAATAAAGAGAATAACAAACTGGTTAGTTAAAGGTCCTTACAGACTAACCCGTGACAAAGTATTAAAAACTTCCGTTACCTATAAAGGTCTTAAAACATGTATGGCCCTATATGAAGGCCCTAGACAAACTAAGTAAAATTCCATTACCAGTATAGGTCCTTATATTTTTCCACATAGGTCTGAAAACATTTATGGCCCTAAGTGAACATAAAAGCGTAAGCGAGTTACGAATTGGTCAGTTAAAAGGTCCTTACACACTTTCCCGTGACCAAGTATTAAAAACTTCCTTTATCCATATAGGTCCTTGTTTTTCATATAGGTCTCAAAAACACTTCTGGCCCTAGAGTGAAGGCCCTACGATTGAAAAATCACCGCATAAACACGCTTAAAACAAAATGGCCCAAAGCAGGCCAAAATATCCACATTTTAAACAAAAAGGTCCCAGACATTCAGTTTGGTTCCACGTTGATCCTTAGGGCACAATCCATTCTTCAAACATGCCCTAACCCACGTCAATTTCGAATGTTTAAATAATTTATTTAGATAAAGCGTAACTTTTTACATTCGGTTAAAGAAAAAAAAAAACTAATTTTCGCATCCCTAAAAAACTTTGGGAAACTTTTTTCCTGCCCTTTGCCGAATTTGAGCAAAGGACCTGTGGCGTTCGAACATTTCGACGAGACGCAAAACGCGTTTTACGAAAAACGTAGACAAATTTTTCAAAAAAAGTGTTTTTTTTTCTATACTTGATTCCTAGAAATCCGAGGACTCGGAAACGTCCTTTAGGTCCTTTAAGTCCTTTAGCTCGCTTAGGTCCTTGGGGCCCCCGAGGTCCGGATGTACGAACGAGCGAATTTCGATTATGCTTCACGTTTAAACTTGGGACCGAATTACTTTTCCTCGGATCGTAGAAAAGGAGATAGCGATTGAAAGAGTTAGTGATTTTGAAAAACACGTGCATTTTTCGCCAAAGGGCCAAAGGGCTAAATCTCGGTTCATCCGCAGCATCCCGTCTTCTGGGCGGCGCTCGTTTCGTCGCCGATGGTCAACACGTTCCGCCTGGAACTGGCGCGGTTCAACGTGGTGGCCCTTTCCTCGTCGTTGCTCTGCGCCACGTCGATCATTCCTAAAAGGGCAGAAATAAGAACATTATGGTAAGAAAAGGCACAGATAGCTACGTAACAGGCAAATACCAGTATGCAATGGGCAGAAAGGGAGTGAATAAGCTGCCCAATGAGCCAAACATGCCCATTGATTTAATGGCACTAAGGGCACCTCGCATCAAAGTAGGACCAAATATAGAATATACTGACTTTGGGCCAAATCCAGGAACATATCTTCGATGCCCTTATTGACTTTTGCAGAAGTGAAAAAATGTTTGGCTCCCACGGATGCGGCATAACTGAAAATGGTCCCAAAGTTAGTTACCGAGCAAAGGGCCATTTGGAAATAGAGGGTTAGGACTCACTTTTCGGCATCTTCTAGAGGAACGGTCCGTTGCTTTTCAAGGTCCGTTTTGTTTCCAGCTATGCACAGGCAGATGTCGGTACCTAGGACCTTTTTCAATTCTTTCACCCAATTTTTCACCTGTTCGGAACAAGAAAGACGCATTAGGGCCTCGGTCAAAGGGCACGCTCGTCAAAGGACCCAATCGAAGAATTACCTTTTGAAACGAATCTTCGTCCGTTATATCGTACACTAAAATGGCCCCATTGCTGTCTCTGTAGTAAATTGGTCCTAAGGCGTGGAATCTCTCTTGGCCGGCGGTGTCCTAAAAGGAATGGTGTTAGGGCACGTTACGGAACATTTGCGGAATCTAAGCGCACGCACTTACCCAAATGGCCAAGTTCACTCTTTTGCCGTTTATGTTTAACTTTTTGTTTAGGTACGATGCCTGAAAATGGACAAAATGAACACTTTGTGTTTAGACACTGTCAACACGAGATAACCGCTTGATAACGAATTCTTAAACGCTGACTAACCGCAAACGCGCTCGATAAGCGCAAGAATCGAGTGTGAGTAACCCCGTGTTTGCACCGCGCAAACCTTTCGATAGATCAACAAATTTGCTTAATTTAAGACTCTCGAGATGCTCTCGATAGTAGCTCTCGGCGATGGACGCACCTCTGAGAGTAGCATGCGCAAACGTCCGTAGCGCTATCGAGTACGCATGGTGAGCATCTCGTCAAAAGGTGAGTTTCCACGTGAGATTAACTCTCGAGAGTTACTCGGGTTGGCTACTCCCACATGATTTTCCATTCGAGAGTCGTTTTCAGCCGATAGAGCTATCGAGAACACATGGCGAGTATCTCAAAAACAGGGTTCATATTTTGCGAGCTGCTATCAGAGAAACCAGGGTTTACGTGTCCATTAAAGGTGAGAGTAACTCTCGAGAGTAGCACGGGCAAATCTTCATGTGCTACTGTCAGAGAGCTCTCGTTCGGATTTTATCGATAGTGGGCTCGTAAGCCATGTACTCTCTGATAGCAGCTCTTGAGATACAAATTTTGAGAGCAACCGTCCAGACTACATTTCCACGTGAGATTAATTCTCGCGAGTTACTCTCGAGAGCTACTCTCAGATGGTTTTACTCGCAGCTTGAGTTTTTCAACACCAAAATGTGGATTATTTTACCTGCAAAGTAGATATGTGTTGATCGTTAAATTTGTTCTCTATATATCGTAATACGAGAGAGGTTTTTCCTACGCAACCCTCGCCCAATAAAACCACTTTGAAGAGGAAATTTCTGGCTTGTTGACTCGAATCGGCCGACATGGCGAGATGAACTAGATCTGGATGATGATGTTGATATTGGAGTGATTAATGGCACCAAAAATTAGCCAAGTTTGAAACGATAACGAAATCAAATTCCTGCGAAGGATAGAAAAAAAAATGAAAAATCATGTTTTACAAGATTGAAAAATGGACGGAAATATTGGCGTCTTTACGACAACGACGCGTTATGAAACACAATCTCTACTTACTTCTCATAATTGTGGCTTCAACTTAGATTACGTTTTTATTAGTATAAATATTTTAAAACGAATCCGGCGTTAAAAAACAACAACAACGACCAGAACGAAACAACATACAGCCCACCATCTTGAAATCACGGTCACGAGGGAATGACGTCATGTTCGCGGAAGTGACGAACCGGAAATGCCGGGTCAGGATTGGAGCCAATGAATGAGGATGTGTCCCTCTGCTTCTATCTGCTAACATGTTTGGGCGGCAAATTTGAATAACACCTGTAAGCGATTACTATTAATAACTAATACAAATAAAAGTAATAATAACAGTCACTGTTAGTAATCAATAATAATATTAACTACATCAGTATAATATAATTAAACCATGATGGCCAATGAACGTTGATGTGCCACTCTGCTTTTATCTGCTAACTATTTTAGGCGGCAAATTTGAATTTAGAAACCACTGTAATGTTAATAGCTCATTATATTAACTATTACTAATAATAGCCGCTATTATTAATAAATGATAATACTAACTATATCAGTAATATTAGCTTAAACCATGATAGCTAATGAACGTGTACGCGCCACTCTGCTTTTAACCGCTAATTAGTTTAGGCTGCAAGTTAAAATTTTTGTAAACTACCGTAATGTGAATAATTGTAACTAGTACTAACAATAGTTATATTAGTCACTTGTAACAGTATTCAATAATAATAAAATTAGTGACAATAACAGTAATTGAACCACCAGCTTTCCAAAAGAGCCAATGAACGTGTATGTGCCTCTCTGCTTCTATCAGGCCAAGTTTAGAAAATATTGAATTTGTAATCACTTTATAAATACGGGTTTATTTAACACAAAATAGCAATTTAACGCGTATTGTGAGCTTTCTCATTTGGGAATGTGTGAAGGACCTCAAATCCGGCCAATAAACACTAGTGTGCCACTCTGCGCCTAGCAGCTGAGTGACTATAGGGTAGTACCACATCGCACCACCAGGTAACGTTGTCGTCGCTTTAGTGCAATACTCCACCACTGCAGTTAGCGACACCTAAGGACAGAAGGTGAAACAGGGGCGACACCAACGCCACCTGGCGTTCTCATAAACTATACATTCCGGATAATGGGACCAATCGTTTATAAGGACCATAAACTTCGGTTAAAGGGGTTAGTGACATGATTAGGACCTAACACGGCCCCAATATCCGGAATGCACGTTACGAGTGCTATGGATAAAATAATGTTACGTGGCTCCGCTTAAACGGGGCAAAAGATTCAAAACAGATTGTGTGAACGTGAATGTTTACAACTCCATTTAAACGGGACAATATATTCCTGATAATGTGTCCATTCGTTTATAAGGACCACACGCTTCTGTTAATTGGGACAGTGGGATGATAGAACAATGGTCCCAATATCCGGAATGCACTTTACGATCGAGTGCTATGGATAAAATAATGTAACTCGGCTCCGCTTAAACGGGGCAAAAGATACAAAACAGATTGTGTGAGCGTTTTTCCGTGTGTTGTAACTCCGTTTAAACGGGACAATATAGTATATATGATGGAGTGTGAACTGTGTATATTCATAGCAATTTTAGATTGTATTCACCGCGCGTAATACTCGTCTACTGCAAACTAAAGAGAGAGAATACGGTTCGTTCCGCTTAATCGGGACACCACGAGGAATACATTGTCATGTCCCGATTAAGCGAAGTAATAATAATAAAAAGGCGTGCGCCCCATAACGATTAAGCCTTTGCTAATTCTACAGCAGTTCCAGACGATGACGAGAAACACAATATGCATAGTGGAGAATTAAAACGAGAACACTTTCTAAGAACATGTTTCGGAGCGTACTTTTGGGAACACCTTCAAAAGTCTGAGGAACACGAAAAAGAACATTAAAAGAACATGAAAGGAACATATTCCAACGTTTCTCTTTACACGTGTTCAAATTCAGGGGAACAAAAGCTCTAAAATACGAATACGCGCACAATGGAGAACATGTTTCACGTTGAACGGATACTCGGAGCGGTTCCAAGTCCATTCCGCTGCAACTAAGTCACGCCCACTGCCAACAAACCACTCCCACTTTAAACCAAGACACACAACGCCTGCTTACAGTTAACCACTCCCGTTTCTAGTTAAACCACTCCCATTTTAACTAAGACACTCCTTCCACTTCTAGCTAAACCACTCCCACATCCAACCAACCACGCCCATGTTAACTAAGCCAATCCCACTCTTAATTGGCAACAGCCACACCCGGTTATAACATTACGTATCCGCTTCAATTGCACCACATTCAGTAAGCCACTCCCACATCTAGTTAAACCACTCCCACATCTAGTTAAACCACTCCCACAACTAACAAGCCACTCCCACTCTTAATTGGGTATAGCCGCAACCAGTTATAACATTATGGATCCGCTTCCATTAAACCACATTCAATAAGCTACTCACACATCTAGTTAAACCACTCCCACATCTAACAAGCCACTCCCACTCTTAATTGGCTACAGCTGCACCCAGGCATAACATTATGTATCTGCTTCCATTAAACCACTCCCACATCTAACAAACCACTCCCCCACATAATTTAAGCCACTCCCATTCTTAATTGGGTATAGCCGCACCCATTTATAACATTATGTATCCGCTTCCATTAAACCACATCTCACTAAGCCACTTCCACTATTACTAATCAACACTCACCCACACTTAATTATGCCACAGCCACGTGTACTAAGCCACTTCCACAACCACTAAGCAACGCCCACCGACACTAAACCACCTACCGAGACACGCCCACTAAGTTTAAGCCACACCCAAACTTAAATTTACGATAAACATGCAGAACCAAGCGGAGAAAGTGTTTAGCACGCGGCTCGCAGCCCTAGCGAAACAAATCTTCAATTAAGACCTCTGAGACTTTCATTAAGACCTTTGAGCCCTTACGCGAGTACGCTCCGAAACACCCGGAACCGAGACTTAGCGACTCGTAGGAAGAACGTTTCCGGATAAAAATCTAGAGGAAGCGGGAGGGGCCCAGAAAAAAAGAACGGCGGCATCGCACGTAAAATACTCCTAAAAACAGGGTTCCTCCCGCGGATGTTGCGGTCCTAAGAAGCTCGTCTCCACGGGTCGTCGGTCCGCGTGGTCTCGGGTGGGGAGGTGGAGATGAGCAAAAAATGTGTGGCTGGTTCCCGTTATCTCCGCGGCGGTCACTTCAAGGCGTGCCACATGGCCACCGACTTGCGCGTGTTCCGCATCATGTCGCTCCAGTGGGCGTCGCTGCCTCCGACCACGCATGCGCCCAGCAGCTGGTCGTTGTTGAACAGCCTGAGTTCGAGAGACGTGTGGCTGAGCAGCGGCGACGACACGTTGAAAGCCACGGCCTCGTTCCACACGGGGTTCAGGGAACTGCGGCGGATCGACGTCTTCTTTTTCTTCAGGCGGCGACCGTCTTGCAGGAGGTACAACTTCACCGACGGATCTGCGGCGGAGACACGAAAAAGAAAAAAAAAGAGAAGGTGGGAGTCAAGGGCATGAAGAAGAGTCCTTGTACGTACGAGCGGAGTTAGGGGCTTCTCTTACTGGGTGCTTCGTCCGACGAACAAATCAGGTTTTGAGCTTTTAAAACGACGACGGTGAGGCGCTCGGCCGACGGAAGGTAACTCAGAGAAAAAAGGAGCTCCTGAGTCGCCCCTGGTGGCTGAAATTAGAAACAACAGAAAAATCATTAACATTGACATTGACATGGGCCTCAAGTTGGATTGATTAGGTTTGGTTATTTTCTGGTTAATTTATTTTGAGGTAGACTAGGCTACTTTTAGTATAATGAAACCACGCTCATATTAACTAAGACACCCCCACTTTAACTAAGACATTACCACTTTTAGTAACTCAATCTCACTTTAACTAAAACAATCTTACTCTAACTAAGACACTCTCACTCTAAGGCACTCCCACTTTAACTAAGATACTCCCACTGTTAGTAACACAATCCCACTTTAACTAAGACACTCCCACTTTAACTAAAACAATCTCGCTCTAATTAAGACACTCCCACTCTAAGGCACTCCTACTTTAACTAAGACACTCCCACTGTTAGTAACACAATCCCACTTTTAGCTAAACCACGCCTGCTTACAGTTAATCACTCCCACATCTAACAAACCATGCCACACGTGCGTCGCAGGGCAGCTAGATAGAGCCAAAGAGAGCGTGTGGCGACCTTTTTGTTTTTCCTGATTTCGCTCCAGACTTCGACGTCGGAAGTGACGTCGACGTCCCTCATGAGAAGCCGGATGTCGCCGACGACGTCGTTCCTGGAGAACTTGTCGAAGTCGAAGACCTGGAGGATGAGCTGCTTCTCGGCCAAGTCGTCCAGGGCCACGGGGAACTTGAAGATCTCGTTGAAGTACGGGTTGGCGGAACGACGCTGGATCTTAGTCTGCCTGTTCTTGGTGTCCACTTCCGCCACCAGGGACACTTTCACGTACGGGTCGTTGAAGCCACCGCTCTCGCTGGACGCCAAGTCGTGAGCTGAAACATGTCAAAGTTAGCGCAACTTATACGGTTTAGGGATAAAGGCCCTTTTGCCTTATGGACCATTCGAAAGGACGTTCTTGGAGGATGGGCCCTTAGGCTAAATCACCTCTACTATCTAAAACATTTTGAACAACAAAATGGCCGAAACTCGCCTTCTATAATGTGTACGATTAAATCCGAGCGCTGAAAATCGTATTTGAGCCTAAAATGCAGGCGCCCCAAGTGAGCCACGCCCGAGGCGCCCCCTTGCGAGTCCAACAGGAGCGTGTCTTTCTTCTTGTAAAGGTCAGGTTGAATGGTTCCTGAATGCAAATTTAAACAGATTTTTAAAACAAAATCGACGATACAAAGGCGTTATAATTGGAGATAATTCAATGCAATACAATACCGATAGGACTGATTGCGCCCGAACTCAAGGTGGCGCCACAGTCGAATGTGACTGACGCCTTGGGGATGAAGAGGGGTGATATGGGGCGTGATCTGGGGCGGAGCTCGGGCGAGGGGGAGGTGGAGCGTAGATCCGGGGAGGTCGCTCGGAGGGGGCTGCGGGGTTCGGGGGAGTTACAGGAGTAGGAGGAGGGTTGGGGCACTTCCACGGACAGGGACCGAGACGGGGTAAGGGGCGGCCGGAAGTCGAGGCTACGGACGCAAGCTCCGCCCCCTTCCGTTACGAGTGACGGACTTCCCTCGGGGGAGATGGCTCTGATGATTGGAGACATGCAGCGGAAAATCTGAACAAAAATAATATTTAGAAAAAAATGTGTCACAAAAGAGGTTTCGAAATGAAAGAAAGGCTGATAAGGTGAAGCGCCGTTGCCTCGGAAACGGCTTAGGTTGCCACGGCGACGGAGAGAGAGAGAGAGAGAGGAGGTTACTTACTCCGCTTCCTCGACGCTCATTGGCCGAACGCGTGGGAGATCCGCCCCCTTCGTCCACCGAAAACAGGCGAGGAAACTAGAAAAAAAAATAGTCATTTCGAGTCACTTCAAAGGCAAGATGGCGGACGAGGTGAGGACCAATCAGAAATCAGTGACACGTAAATGACGTCATAGTGATATATGAAGGGCCTCCCAATGTCGTCAGTTTCATATTGTTACGTCACTTCCAACAAATACTATCATAGTTTCACCTAAATGACGTCATATTGCGATATAAAAGAGCCTTCCAATGATGTCATTTTAACTAATCACAATAGCATAGTGTAACGTGAGTAAATGACGTCATGAGGGCCTTCAAATGACTCATTTTCAACAAAAACGATACCATCGTGTTAAGTGAGTACATGACGTCATTTTCGACAAACTCACTACCAAAATTTCACGATAATGGCGCCATATCGCCACATGAAAGGCTGCAATTGACTAACAATGACGTCATAATTTAGCAAAAATTGTTATTTCGAGAGATATGACGTCCCATTTTGGTTTCCATGCCACCCGAGGGGGGACTTACGTGCATGCTGCAAGTGGAGGCCCTTCGCAAGGGCACATCCTGAGATGGCAAACAGGGCAGAGGAGGAGAAGAAGGGCCTCGGGCCTCAAGTCGCTTCGGCTGAACTGGACAGCGCTCTTTCAACACGCTGAAATTCTGCGAAAGAATCAGTGAAAAAAGACAGTAAAAAAAGACGAAAATAAAAACAGTTGGCGCTTGAGGTTGGCAATCACTGCGAACAAGAAGCCCATTAACAGAATTCAATTCAACGCAGCAAGAACTCAAAACAAATTCAAATTAAATAGGAATCCAAAATCCGCTATTTCCGGCTGAACGACGAGGGGTTAAACGAGAGGGTCAAATGTCACCTCATACTCATAGAATCACGGAGTGGCTGTTCGATACTTAAGAGTGATTAATTACCTGTGTCCAGTAGCAGTGAGAATAGTTTAGACAACAGTGGGAGTAGATTAGTGGCAATGGGACAGGTTGAGTGAGTTAGTGGTAGTTGTTTAGTGACAGTGGACGAGGCAGTAGGAGTGGTTTAGTTGCAGTGGGAGTGGCTTAGTAGCAGTGGACGAGGCAGTAGGAGTAGATTAGTGACAGTGGGACAGTTTGAGTTTGTCAGTGGTGGTGGTGGTTTAGTCAGAGTAGGATAAGGCGAGTGAGTTAGTGACAGTGGAACATGTAAAGCATGACAATTTTAGTAAATTAGTGGTTTAGTGACAGCAGGATAGGGTGAGTTAGTAGTATTCCCTTAGTAGCAGTGAAAGTGGCCAAGTTAGTGGCAGTGGGAATGTCAAACCACTCCCACTTCAGGCTTAACTAATAAATGAAGAAAGTTGCTTTTTCAGATTCTCATCGCGCAAATCCTACAATGCCATTATTCCGATTAATATCCATCAACTCGAAACGTCCCATATCGTCTAATGTACACGTTCAAAATCCACTCACCGTAAAAACAACTTTCCTCATTAATCTCCTACTTAATCTGATATTATCTACCATTCTTAAAAGCAATACATCCAACTAGGGATGCACTCCATTACAAAAGATCGCGTGTCAAAACAGCGCCGATTGCATAGAAACACAGAGATGGAGGAAGGGGAAGAAGGACAACAACAAGACCGTCTTACTGCGAGTAAATCCCCGGTCGAAGAGGGCGGCGAGCCTTCGGAGTGCGTCGTCGGAGGCAGAGAAAAGCGCTTGCGAAGTGACATGACGATGGCGTCGACGGCAACAAGCACCACAAATCCAAAAACACTATTTCACCTCACCTCCAACAGTTGACAAACGGAAAAAACAAACAAAACCTGTTGCCGAAATCACGTCAACTACATCGTCTTCATCGTTTCTTCCGAGTGCGTCGTTGCAAAGCGAGAAAAGCACTCGCGAAGAAGGGACATATCGATGGCGTCAAATCAGCAGCAAATATCCAAAAACACGATTATTTCACACACTGAAAACCTGTTGCGGAAATCACGCCACCGACTGCGAAGACGACCATTAGCAGCATCCTCGTCGTCGTCGTCTTCAGCTTCTATACTGCACGTCGCACATTGACGACCGGCGACGTCGCCGTCGATCCATCATTTTGGACGACTGTTTTTCATCCGAAGGAGTAAACAAGGGGAAAGAAAGAAAAAAACAACGTCGTTAAATCCAGATCTTCTCAAAAAAACGCCTGTTGCTGATGCTGCTCAGATTGGATCCTCCGTTGCAAGCGCTGCTGTTGCTTGCTGTCTCTGCTGTCGTCGCACTAGAAGAATAGGATCCTCCAGGCTCCTTAAAAAAACTACGACAGAAATCGCTTCTACGAGAGAACAAGAAAAAGGAGATGAAGATGAAGAAAATAACTGGCGCGAAAAGCAAAGGCTGAAACCGACGTCATTGTACATCCAAAGAGCGTTGCCACGGCGACGGCTCATTCACATCGGAAATCATCGAAAATCCAGCTCCGCGATAGATTATTTTAAGCAGCGAATAAAACTACGTTTACATTTTCATCTTTTTTAAGTAAAAACTCGGCGTTTTCATTGACCAAAAGGCCACCGTTCAAACCAAGTCCAAATGGCGAACAAAGATGGCGTCGTTCGAATTGCGAAACGTTCCATTTCGAATGTTGTCCAGGAAATCGATGTATTTTATATTCGGATATCATATTCGAGGTGAAGAAATGACTTAAAACTATAGATTTACCTTTTCAACTTACAAGCAAAACAGTTTGCGTGTTTCGTTAACAAAATGGCACCGTTCAACGAACTCCAAATTGGCGAACAAAGATGGCGACGTTCGAATTGCGAAACGTTCCATTTCGAATGTTGTCCCGGAAATCAATCATCGTCAATGTATTATATCGTCGGATATCATACATGAGGTGAAGAAAAGCGGTAAAAATGTCTTAAACTACATTTTTACATTTTAGTCTTAAAAATGGGGAGACTTCCTAAAAACCGCATTAAAACTTGGAACATAAACATGGCGACGTTCCATCAATGAAACGTTCTATTTCGACATATTCAATACAAAGTTTGTTACAAATCCAGCATCGTGTGCATCGACACATGCCATGAATGTAGGGTTAACATTAGCAGGCATTGAAATTCACTAACTCACATAAATTTCACTTTTTCTTCGTATTTTAACTTTGGGACTGCCATCGTCGAATGGCATCCGTAATCCAAACCACGGACAAAGATGGCGGCGTTCGAAAAGCGAAACGTGCCATTTTTCCGTTCTAGAACGAAGCGTTCCATTTCGAACGATTTACGGTATGTCCCAGAAATCCGCCTTCATAGTGTTAATTCGCATTAATGCTCTAAAACCATGCATTCAAAATAATTTAAAAAGCAGGCAAAACAAACAAGATTTAGCACATTTTTGAATTGACGAAATGCCATTATGCCAAAGTTGAAAAACCTGGAAATTTAGAACGCAAACATGGCGGTGTTCTAACAACGAAAAGTTCCATTTCGATTAGCCTACGCTGACAAAGTATTGCGTTGAATTGAATTAGGAAACATATGGGGGGCAAACTGTACCTACTCCCGAGTACGTAGCGGTTGCCTCATTCCTAGGGGTATTTTACAGTTAAAGAGCGCGGCCATGTTGGAAATACAACGTTGCCACTGAACCGGCCAATGCGTGGCATGTGCCTATCTGCGAGTAGCTTTTAGATGACTTTACCTGTTTCTGGATGCATACTGTTTTGGCATTTTTCCGCGCGATTAAATCCAGCTGTGCCCATTCTTTTCCGCTGCGTCGCTGTACGTAATATCTGTAGATGACGATGCTCATGGCCACCAGCAGAGCGCCGCCAGCGCCCAACGCGGCTCCAAGCACGGACGCACTCGCCATATGTCCACGCCACAACGATCTGAAATTCAAAACAAAATATACAAACATTAAACTCGCTTTTAGAGCTTCAAAATTATAACTTCTTTCGCCTATTTCTTCCTTTAAAGCAAAACTTCCGCTTTTGGAATTGCCATTCCAGAACACCTGTGTTCCATTTTGAAGAATTCTATTCTATTTGGAACAAAAGCACGCGTTGCATTCCTACCCGCACATGAATCAACTTCATTCGCACATTCTGTTTAAGAAATTTACTTTAACAAACATTGTTTCCATTGGCTAATTTGTATTATTCTACAATATTCTCTCGTTAATCACATGATTTAAGTCTGAAATCGATGTAATCGATGGATTCTCATCCATTGCATCTGCAATTGGCGTGGACAAAACGAGACACCAACTTTTACCATATTTGCAATTGAGGCTACATCTTTGAAACTAATAGCGATTTTGATTTAAATCCTCGGAAATTCTAACACATTTTTGATGTTTCTCGTATTTAGTAAAACTTATCCGTAACAAAGATGTTCTGCTGGAACTAGTAAAACAATCGCAGAAACTCGGACCTTCGATCGGTGGTCCGGAGAAATGTGTTCGTGAACTGAAGCATCGTTCGTAAAGCGAAACAACACGTGGTGTGCGTAAACCGAATTGTTCGTAAACAGTCGTTCGTAAACCGAGGTTCAACTGTATATAGATGCACGAGGAACGATAGAACATTGGAACGCCGTGTTCCAATTTCAAGCGTTCCATATACTCGTGCAAGATGGCGGATCGCAATATCTTTCATTACGTTTTTTTTCTAAAATTTGGGTGAAAAACACCGAAAATGAAGTATAATAAAAAAGAAACTTTCCCCACACGCTACCCCCAAAGTATAGTTTTGTTGAGGTTAGGTAAAGGGCCCATATCATTCAGAAATAAAGGTTTATTCACGTGCCGAGCACGTGTTTCCGGATGACCACGCAGACCTTGTCCTTCGTGTAATTGTCTAGGGCCATCCACATTCGATCGCCGTTCACAGTGTCGATAATTCTCCTAGCACTAGATATAATCGATAGATATGGGAGTAGCTTATCCACCGAAATAGGCCTACACACGTACTGTATGTACATGCATATAAAGAGCGTGACCTTAATCCAAACTCATTATCCAGGGATGAACATATGTCACCCAACGCCATATTAAAACGAGGTATTAAAATCGAAATATAATATCCTACCTGAAGAGAAGTTAAAGTTCAGGGCCTCTCGAATCCGTAAATCCAACACTTTCAACACATTTTCGATCGTCACCGCTTCTTTTTTTTATCCCATATCCGAGATGACAATTCGATGTTTTTTTTAGTTTTTTCTTCCAGATCGAATCGAGTCGTGTGTTGTGCGGTCGAAGATGAAGAAGAAGAAAGTGGTGGTGGTGGTGGTTAAGGTGGTTGAGGAGGATGAGGACAATCCGACAAAACAACTAAGTCGACCTTGAAATATGGCGACACCAAAAACAGCTGTTTGGTTTAATAGAGGTGATGCAGGCAGGTGCGACACGAGATTCTCTCTCTCTCTCTCAATGGTTGAAATGAGAAGGAAAAAAAAAGCACGACGTCAGGGGAAATGGGTTCTATTAGCGTGGGTTTCAAATGAGTTTCGAATGCCCTCCCTCCTTGTACTCACAATTGACGGAGAACTCACATCTGGGGACTCTGGTCTTCTAACGTCAAGTTCAAATGTCAAAGCTAGGGGGGAATAAGCACACTTTTAGCAGTTCAATAACGAGTACAAAAGTAATTGAATGTACTCATAAGGCAAGTGCAGAACTAATGCAATGCTCAATGTACTCATAACGTACGAGTACAAAAGTGAAATGACTGCACTACTCAAAAAATAAAAGTGCTAAAGTAAATAAATGTACTCATAATTTATGAGTGCAAAAAGTAATTGAATGTTGGGTAACGAGAGAGTACAAAGAGTACCTGAATTCAAAATGTACTAATGAACAGTAATTGAGTACGTTGAATATATTTGAGTAACGAGTAAAACTGTAAAAGAGTACAAAGACTATTTGAATGCAAAATGTACTCATAAGGTCTGAGTGCAAAACTAAAAGAATGTACTCAAAGAATAGGAGTGCAAAAAGTAATTGAATGTTGGGTAACGAGAGATTACAACGAGTAATTGAATGTAAAATGTACTCAAAACGTAGGAGTATAAAAGTATTTGAATGTTGAGTAACGAGTAAGAGTACAAATAGCAATTGAATGCAAAATGTACTCATAAACAGTGATGTGCAGTAATTGAGTAAGTTGAATATATTTGAGTAACGAGTAAAACTGTATACGAGTACAAAGACTATTTGAATGCAAAATGTACTCGTAAGATGTGAGTGCAAAAGTAAAAGAATACTCAAAGAATAGGAGTGCAAAAGTAATTGAATGTTGGGTAAATTGCAAAAAAATATTTTAATGTACTCAAAAGGTACTTTGTATTTGGATGCAAATGAGCCGGAAAAGTACGAGTAGAACTACATAGAAATGTACTCAAAAAGGTTTGAGTACATTGAATGTACTAAAAAAACACGAGTACAGTTGATTAGAAATGTACTCAAAGCGTATGAGTGCAACAGTAATTGAATGCCAAATTAAATGTTGAGTAACGAGTAAAAGAGTATTTGAAAGCAAAATGTACTCACAAGGTGAGTACAAAAGTAGTTAGATGCAAATGAGTTGGAAAGTAGGAGTACAAATTAACATAAATTACTCAAAAAGTACGAGTACAATTGAATGGGGATGCACTTGAAAGGTAAGAGCACATAGAATATATTTGAGTAATGAGTAAAAGAATAAATTAAATGTACTCAAAAAGTACGAGTATTAAAGTAGTTTGATCCAAAATGTACAAGCATGAAGTTGGCCATAGCTTAGACGCAACCCGTAGAGTGGCACCCGAGTGCTCATTGGCCACAATCCGCGATTAGTTGGAATTTTGCGCGTGGCAGGAATTTGAAAACACGAATCGATTAGTTCGTAAAACATGTTGGAAAAACAAAAGAAAGACGAGGACAAATCGTGATCTGACTGCGAATTTCATGAAACTCATGTTCAAAATGTTCCACTTAATGCCGCAATAAAACCACAGAAATCCACGAAAAACCTCACTCTTGTTTTGTTTTCGTTTCACAAACTGCAAAAACGAGATGCGCCTACTAATTTTATTTATACCAAAATTTATATTATAACAAAATATTATAACCAAAACTTGGTTATTTATTCCAAACATTTTGTGTGCACCCTGTATTTGTATACCTATAATGTTATCGTGTTCCTAATCGTTAGCATCGCTGCAATACGATACAGTGTGCCACATAAAACTCACCTTTAAAATCTTGCGGATGGTGACGTACCTTTCATTCCAAACGCCCCTGCACGTACAATCTTGGCGGAAAAGATTCAGAAACAGCGTATCACGTTCCGACAACATTCATCCTAATGCTGCCCACACACTGTCAATTCTGGATTGATGGCAGGCACGTTAACTCCACGAATGATCGACGACGAGGGCTTCAATCCAAGCATGATATCACGTCTGGCCGTTTCGAGTCCCGATGTATTTCTAAATTGATGAAAAACCAGGCTTCAATCCAGGAATGACAATCCCGTTCGTGGTAGCCGTCGGTTCAAATCCGAGAGGCCCTAAAGATTCGCAGTTAAGGAAGAACAGAGGTTTTGGTCATTTTCCAGCAATCCAGGAATGACAATCCCGGATGGATCACGCTTGCCAAATATATCGAAAGAGCCCTTTCCTCGTGCCGCTCACGGTAGCCGTCGGTAGAAATCCGTCAACCGCAACCGCTCCAGAAATTGCGTAAATAAACCGGAGAGGTCCCAAGACCCGCAGTCAAGGACTCATGCGGCCATAGCCATTTTCCAGCAATCCAGGATTGACAAGCCCGGATGGATTGTCAAACGAGACAATATATTGCAAGAGCATTTTCCTCGTGCCACTAAAGGTAGCCGTCGGTAGAAATCCGTTAACCGCATTCGCTCCAGAAGTTGCGTAAATAAACCGGAGAGGTCCCAAGACCCGCAGTCAAGAACCCACGCGATTATTTTTCATCAATCCAGGATTGACAAGCTCAGATTGATCAACGTACCGAAGTATCATCCCGACGGCGCGTGGGCAGCTTTAGGGCCCTTTGGAGGCACATCCGCAAGCGCCCCAAAGAACGCACAACGACAGACGTGTTTTTACATGAGTTCGATTTATTTAAAAAAAGGAAAATTGTGAATTAATTAATTCAACGGTTGGAAGAAAGGAAAAAACAAACTCCGTCATTGAAAGGGTCCTTTCGCCGATCCGCACGAGAGAAAAACAAAAAAAAAAGCCAACTTCGTAAGCGTGGCGTGCGGATTTAGGGCGAGAGGAGAGAAAACGATGAGTACGATGAGAGAGAGAGAGGGATGACGATGACTCTGGGGCTTAAATGCAAGCGTGCATTCCGCGCGGCTACGACATCACCGACTGCGCCACGTTGCCCTGAAGCGAGGGCGGCAAGTGAGGACGGTCTTCCAGTTTTTCGTAATCCAAATGAAACTCTTTGGCTATTTTCCGCCACTTATCGGCATCGAAAAAGTAGTACGTGCCCCTCTCGTACGTGCTCGTCTTCTCCACGGGAACCATTCCTGGGGCACGCGTCACCCAAACGCGCTCTTCTTTGTGATACCTCCAATCACGGTTGTACCTGACGAGCAAAAGTCATTCAAAAATTAAGCGATTAAAGTACGTTGCGGTCAAATGTGGATGCGGCTGTTGGAGAGGCGCTAGATACCACTTTCAACTTGCTAACAGTCATTTGGTTGTCCCTGGCGATTTTTTACGTGAAACATTTTCTCCTTGTGCGATCTAAAAACGAGTGACATCAATTTCGAGCAACGGTCTCGTGCCTCGAGACACAAGACACGATTCCCTGGCTATCAAAAAAGCAAATCGGCACGCATTTCATCTTCGACTCGCTCGTTCTTGCTTTTTTGGGGCCTCGGAGAGGTTGAAGCGTGCCGCACCATCCTCTGGCACTCGGTTTCCGGGTCTTACTCAAACACCCGAGACGCGTCGCCGGTAAATTGACACGTTCCAGAAAATGCGGATCGTTTTCGATCGATTCCAAAAACTCGAGGCACTTTTCCCTCCCGATGTCCTTTTGGTCCTGCGAACGATTTTCTGGAACCATTTTTGCGCAGAATTTTCTCATCCCCAATTCATCGGCCAAAATCCGATGAATCCGAATTCACCTCTTCCCCGATCATCTTAACCGTTAACCGATGATTCGAACACGCAACATCCCGGATTCCGTCGGTTCTCGACGATGAAGGCCTTCCGCCGGGTGGTTAAATTTCGATCGACTCTTCCTTCCGAAAATGCCACCTCGACAAAATGGGACCTCGACAAAACACCGTCTCCTAGGGCCCGTCGAAATTTTGCAAAAATGTCCGTCGCACCGTGCCCGAGTCTGAAGCAAAACCCGATAGCGCACCGTTGTTCGAAATCGGTGTCACTCCTTTTTAGAACGCACTAGGAAAAACTGTTTCACGGAAAAAATCGCTCGGGGCAACCAAATGACCGTAGCAAGTCGAGACTCGTACCGAAGGCGTATCACGTGTTCATCTAAACACACGCATCCCCATTGTTCACAGATCGAACGCTACGTTGCCAGT
This sequence comes from Julus scandinavius, assembly GCA_034696685.1. Lineage (NCBI taxonomy): Eukaryota > Metazoa > Arthropoda > Diplopoda > Julida > Julidae > Julus > Julus scandinavius. Next base: position 4,969 of record JAQGAE010000864.1, on the reverse strand, counting down.
CTCATTACATAATTTACACACCACGTACAAACGTACGTACGGCCCTGTTTTTCGATAATTAGGACCGGTTTCGGGTCCTAATTATCAACAAACCAGCAAAAAGCGTCTTTCAAAACATCCACATTTGACGGCACGTAATAATTTCAACGTTGAATTTCCAAAAAAGTGACGTACAGTTCGGCAGCTGCTGCAAGCTGCAGGACGTCGCCTCCGTTCGTGTAGAACATGTAGAATAAGAGATCTTCGCCGTACCGACTTAGTTTTACGGGTGCCAGCTAAGATAACGAGACGAGTTAAAAAGCGGTTAGTGGCGATGTCGCGAACAACGACACCGTAGCGCAGCGTTCGACAAATTACCTTCTCTCTTATGGAAATGTTCGTCAGGTATTCCAGGGGAACGTGAAAGTCTAAAAATACAAACAAAACGCTAACGTAACTAAAGCTGCTACGTTCGCACTACGCCACTATTGTCGGGACATCGAGTGTCTCTTGAATAGTTGTCGATGTCCTTACATTTCAAGAACATCAGCGCCCCGACATTTCGGGAACATCGGCGCTCCGACATTTCGGGAACATCGGCGCTCCGAGAATTCGGGAACATCAGCGCTCCGAGATTTCGGGAACATCGGCGCCCCGACATTTCGGAAACATCGGCGCTCCGAGATATCGGGAACATCGGCGTTCCAAGATTTCAGGAACATCGGCGCCCCGAGATATCGGGAACATCGGCGCTCCAAGATTTCAGGAACATCGGCGCCCCGACATTTTGGGAACATCGGCGCTCCGACATTTCGGGAACATCGGCGCCCCGACATTTCTGGAACATCGGCGCCAAAACATTACAGAAACATCGACGCTCCGACATTTGGGGACATCAGTACTCTGATATTTCAGGAACATCAGCGCCCCGACATTTCTATAACATCGGCGCCCGACATAGTAAGAAAAGGGGTTTAACGCAAGTTACGCGACATCCAATTAGAATCCGTGCTACATAAAGCTACGAGTATCTCACCAATGTCCTGCGGCCTGCATGACGACTCGGCGAAAGGGCCTCCGAACGTTGGATATAGGTTGTCAGGTGAATTGAGGTTAAGCCCGAGCGTGGTTAAATCTGATCCCAGTGCCAGCGACACTAAATTTGGATCCGTCTCCGCCGCTCGAATGAAAGTCAATAGACCCACCATTCCGAACTGATCGACGACCATTCCGCCTGGAATGTTGGTCACTTTTCCTGTCGACACAAAAAAAAGCCAGTTAGAAAACGAAGGACGTGTTCGAGGGTCCTTTGGACGTAGGTTCCAACGTACCGTCAGGGGCAGTTTGGATGCCTCGCTTCTGTCCCGGCATCAACGTCGTTTTGTCACCGGGAAATCTGTTGTCCTTCAAACCATCTGAAATGGCGGCAAAGAAAGACGGGCGGTTATCTTACGTCCAACAGCGACACCGGGTCACGCGCGGGTCTTTTGGCGGGTTGGGATTAGGGCCCATTGTTGGCCACCTGCTGGCAGCATGTGCAAAATAACGGACATTTTTCAAACTTGTTTATTGATTTTTGAAAAATCTAATATTTTAAAGTGGAAAAACGACAAGCGAATGACCTTGCTGATTAATCAAAATATTTTAAACAATTTTTATTTTTATTTAATCTTTTTTTGTTTGGCTGCGAGTGTTGTTGCAAATTTACCCATGGAAAAGGATAAGGTTTCAAAACACGTTAACGATTAACTAATGCCAGGTTTCGCCAGGCCGCATAACGGTTCGTTAACCAGGGACCATCGAGGAAGAGTTAATCGCGCAACCCGTTAACTTACGAAGCGGCTACAAAATTGTCATATTTACCCCTACGAAATAAATACAGCTCACCGCCTAATCCGCCCGTCATCTGTTCGCGAAAAAAGAACGACAAAAGAAAACAAGCCGTTAAGCTCCGGGTTAATTAATCGACGCCGAGCATCTTTCCGGAACGGATTTCACCGGACTTACCATTTTGTTCGAAGATTCGCTGTTAACGGATTCTTGCGCTAAACGGACGGGAGAAAAATCAGGTTATATATCCAAAGTCCGAAACGGTCCTTAACACGGACGATTAAAGTTAACGTTACCTTGCGAGCCGGGTAGGGCCGGAAAATCCTCGCTGTGTATCTGGAACTCCGTGGACTCGTTGGTGGGTTGTTTGACCATTCCGACTGAGGTCCGATGAGAGAAAGAAAAAAAAAAAGACAAAGCGGTCCTTAGTCAAAGGGCTCGTTAGATTGAATATTTGAAATAGGTCCAAAGTCTACCGTAAGCAGCCCTCCCAGCCATTGAATTATTAGCCAGGGCTCCAACCCCGCTGCTATCCTGTCGCCCTCTGTTGCTTAAGGAAGGAAACTCTGAGAGGTCTAATGACGGAGGCGTGTCATTGGCTGAAACACAAAAACAACAAAGAGGCCCTTTGTGCATTCGACAAACTCACGGTAGAAAGAAATAAAAGAGAGACGGAAGGCGAAAGCGGCAGCGGCGGCAAGGAAAAAAAAAAAGAGATTGCGACAGAAACGACACGAGAGACACATCGGAGTGGACGAGTAGGACCCGGGGTTAAGGAACGGGCCTAAACGAGTGCAATGGTACGTCGAGGACAACCACGGCTATATAAAGGAAAAGGGCCTGAGTTTGCGGCAAACATGGGATAACGGCACATCGTTAAGTCGAGGTGACCCGGGGAGAATGGAAAGGGCAGTAGACGAGTGCGACGTTATGTCGAGGCGACCCGGTTATAAAGAAAAAAGGGCTCAAGTCAGCGGTCAAATCGAGGTGATCTTTTGTTAAAGGAAATGGCCCTAACCAAGTCCATTGTTAAGTCCAAAGGACCCAGGGATAACGAAAATGGCAGTAGACGAGTGAAAAGGTACATCGAAGTGATTCAACTATAAAGGTAAAGGGCCCAAGAGCAGGTAGCAGTTTTACATGAGACTTAAGAAGGGCCTTTTGTCCTTAATTAGGGAGTTGATTCTACCTTGACTGAAAAGGACCTTTAGGGCTTAGAAAGCAGCTCAGCTTCGACTCAAAAGGGCCTTTTTCCTTTAGTGTGGAGCAGCTCAGCCTCGATACAGGGAGCTTGTACTCAAAAGGGCCTTTTGTCCTCAGTAAGGGAATTCTTCCTGGACTGAAAGGGGCCTTTATCAGGGAGCCGTTCTCCTCGACTTGGAAGAACCTTAACCTCGACTCAAAAGGGCTTTTCCCCTCTTCCCACCATGAATTCGGGGTCCTATATTTTCGTCCTTCGGCCGCGCTACGCCCCTCTTAACAACACATGCCTCGTCACGAAGGGGCTTACTCACCGCCGGCTCCCAAGAAGGCGCTCGTGAGCGACGACTGCAGTCCTCCGGCCATCATTCCCTGCGTGGAAAAGCCTCCTCTCCCTCCGTGGCTCAATCCGAATCCAGCCATGCTTTTGGGCCGAACAGAAAAGTAAGGAAAAAAAAAACAAATTTTTTTAATGCGCGGCTCGCGGTACTTAAAAACTAAAAAAAGCAAGCGGAGGGGGGGAGACTTAAAATAAAATACGAGACACGGAAGGGGGAAGGAGGAGGAGGAGGAGATTTGTTTTTTCTACAACTAACTTCATATCGGCAGGAACTGACCTCTTCATCTCTCGCCCAATTTGTTGTCCGTGAATTCCTCTGGAACTCATTGCCATAACATTTCTAACGGTTAAATTACTGCGTATGTAAAAGAGAATCGTAACTAAGATAATTAAACGCGCAGGACTCCCTTTACGCAAACTGCTTTTCCATTTAATTCGGTTTTAACATCCAAAGGACCCAAACGGTCAGGCACGCCGCTTACGGTTCATTTTTAGTTTTGGAAAACTCGTTTTAGAGGAGCGTTCGAGATGCCCTTCGACGGGCGAGGGAAAGTCTCTGGCCGAAAGCAAAGTTAGATTTTCCGAAAGAGATATAAAAATTGAAGCGGGAGTCCTGGACGCGCGGGAACGTGAGGGAGAGAGAAGAATGGACGAAGACGAAATAAACGAGGGTTTCGCGGGGAAGGAATTAACGCACCTGTTCGGAGAGGGTTGTTGGGGCGGCAAGTTGTTCGACATGTTGCTGCCAAAGTTCTGCATGCCGGTGCTGCCGGTGGGAGTCACGTGTCCAGAGATGGACGAGGAGCCAAAACCTCGCGAGAGGTGCTGGCCGCTCATTCCGCGCGGCTGTTGGACTCCGAGGTTTCCGATGCCTGGCGAAATGGACAACGGTTACGAGATTTCAAAAGATAAAATGCGGAAAATCGAGATCGACGCGGCGGTTACCTAGGCTCCCGGCCGGTTGTTGTCCGTACAACGTGGATCCGAACGACTGCAATTCGCAAATATTATTTCGTTAAGTAACGATCGTAAAAAAAGGCGCTCAAACTGGGCCCTTCGTCTGCATTTATAAATCGGGCACGCGTTTCGAAAGACGGGATCACAAATGGACCAGTATTTTTTTAACGTTTTTCTGCTCATGGCAAAGCTAAACAAGGCCCCTAATAACAATTGTCTAGCTAGGGCCTACAAAGGTCTTGAAACGACCCATATTGCCAGCACAGTCTAAACAGAGGGATTAAACCAATATAATCGTTTCGAAGCACCCGACATACAAATGTAGATAAGAGCGGTTCGAACCGCGACAACCACAAACGTGCAACTGTCGTAGTTTGCTCACATCTTTTCCGAAAATTGACGGACTGAAATACAAATCGGAGTTGGTCGGATCGGGTTCGTCTTCTTCGTAGAACTGAAAAAAGAAATTGAGTGTTTAACGAGCGACGGACGATTGGATGCACGTCGTCGACAATGCTGGCGTGGTACTTACCGCCTTTTTAATCTTCTGACCCATTCCGAGTAACGGTAAGTTTTTCCGCGCTCCTGGGCTCAGCTCCGGTGCTGCAGATTTACGAGACTGCATGTTCGCATATCTTAAAACAAAATGAGGGGTTAGTCGTT